>JAHIAM010012906.1:0-22585 GCA_021605205.1 Aegilops longissima
GATATACCCATATCTCTCAAATCATCTGTGAAGGTGAGAAAATCGATACCCGGCGTGCCTCAACATTCATTGGACCACAAACATCGGTATGTATGATTTCCAACAAATCATTGCTTTCCTCCATAGTTGGAGGGGGCGTTTTGTCATCTTGCCCATGAGGCCGGTTACTTAAGTACCAAGTGATTCATAATCAAGTGATTCGAAGATCGTATGGAGTTTCTTCATCGTTTACCCGATATGACCTGCGGGATTACCACAAATAAGTTGCACTATCATTATCAACTCTGCATCTTTTGGCTTCAACATTATGAATATGTTATCACTCTCGAGATTCAACAAGAATAGACCATTCTTCAAGGGTGCATGACCATAAAGATATTATATAAAATAGAACAACCATTATTCCGATTTAAATGAATAACCGTCTCGCATTAAACAAGATCCGATATAATGTTCATGCTCACGTTGGCACCAAATAACAATTATTTGGTCTAAAACTAATCCCGAAGGTAGATGTAGAGGTATGCCGACCCGATCCATGACTTTGGAACCATTTCACAGGCTCCACCTCGTCCTTAGCCAATCTTGCAATCCGTAGTTCTGTTTGAGTTGCAAATATTACAGGAACCGGTATCAAATACCGGTACTTGCGGTATTAGTAAGGTACACATCAATAACATTATATCACATATACCTTTGATCACCTTGCCATCCTTCTTATCCGCCAAATTTGGGGCGTTCCTTCCGATGTCGTCCTTGCGGTAAAACACTATTTGGGCTTAGGTCCGGACTTGGGTTTCTTCTCTTGATCGGCAACTTTCTTCTGTTCTTTTGAAGTTTCCCTTCTTCCCTTTCCCTTTTCTTGAAACTAGTGGTCTTGTTGACCATCAACACTTGATGCTCTTTCTTGATTTCTACCTCCAGGGCTTTTAGCATCGAAAGCTCGGGTTGTCTTGGTCATCCCTTGCATATTATAGTTCATCCAACTCTTGTAGCTTGGTGGCGTGATTGGAGAATTCTCAATGACACTATCATCGGAAGATTAACTCCTGAATTAAGTGATTGTTAAACCCATTTTGGTATTGTAGCGAATTCTACCTCTTTCTTGATTTCTACCTCCGGCTTTTAGCATGCGAAACTGGGTTTCTTGGTCATCCTTGCAATTATAGTTCATCAAGCTCTTGTAGCTTGGTGGCGGATTGGAGAATTCATCAATGAACTATCATCGGAAGATTCTCGCTGAATTAAGTGTTGTTATACCCGGACATTTTGGTATGTTCCTTGTGGAACTATTCTCCTCCATCTTGCAGCTATAGAACTTATTGGAACTTCAATCTCTCAATCCGGGCATTTGCAAATATTAACCAACTCTGGAACATCTCATATGCTCCATGGCGTTCAAACGTCGTTGAAGACCGGTTCTAACCGTAAAGCATAGCCCTTGAACTATAGAGTAGTCATCATCCTTTGCGGGGCGTTCACAACCCTCGGCATCTGCCCAACTTTCACCCGGGTGCTTCGGGCGTAATTTTACGCAGCAATGAGGATAATCCTCAAATTCGGACCCGGTCCGTGTAATTCTACCATCATCTTTCAACTTTGCTTTCTCAAGGAGCCATTAAAATTCAGCGGAACAACGGGAGCCATCTATCTCGTAAAATAGACAAGCAAAATACTATCGGTACTAAGTTCATGATAAATTTAAGTTTAATTAATCATATTAAAACCTCCCACTTAGGGACATCTCTCTAGTCATCTAAGTGATTCGTGATCAAATCAACTAAACCATGTCCGATCATCCGTGAGATGGAGTAGTTTCAATGGTGAACATCACTATGTTGATCATATCTACTATATGATTCACCTCGACCTTCGGTCTCGTGTTCGAGGCCATATCTTTATATCTAGGCTCGTCAAGTTTAACTGAGTATTCCGTGCCTGTTTTGCAGTTGTATTTGAGCGTGACCTATCACCCGATCATCCGTGGTGTCTCGACGAAGAACTTTATAGCTGCATACTCGGAGAACACTTCTTGATAATTTTTAGTGAGAGATCATCTTATAATGCTACCGTCAATCAAAGCAAGATAAGATGCATAAAGGATAAACATCCATGTCAATATAAGTGATATGATATGGTCATCATCATCTTGTGCTTTGATCTCCATCGAAACACCGTCATGATCACCATCGTCACCGGTAGCGACACCTTGATCTCCATCGTAGCATCGTTGTCGTCTACCCAGCTTCTCGACTATCGCTACTCCTTAGTGATAAAGTAAAGCAATTACATGGGTTGCATTTCATACAATAAGCGACAACCATATGGCTCCGCGATTGATAACTTGGTTACAAAACATGATCATCTCATACAATATAGCATCACGTCTTGCCATATCCATCCAACATGCCCAGCAAAAAAAGTTAGGCGTCCTCTACTTTGTTGTTGCAAGTTTTTAACTTTCGGTACGAACCGTTCTTACCTCGCATCAAAACCCAAGCCCGATGCACTAGGTATGACACCTAGATGGAAATGAACTCTTTCATCAGACTCCTTCATTTGCTTTGCTTCGAAGCAGCTATGTACTCCGCTTCACATGTAGATCCATACGGCGCTTTGTTTAGAACTGCACCAGCCAGCGGCTGCTCCGTTTAATAAAATACGTATCCGGTTTGCGATTTAGAATCGTCCGGATCGATGTCAAAACTTACATCGGCGTAACCATTTACGACTAGCTCTTTGTCACCTCCATATCTGAAACATATCCTTAGTCCTTTTCGGTATTTCGGGATGTTCTTGACGCTGTCCGATGATCCATTCTGGATTACTTTGGTACCTTCACCAAGCTTACATTAAGCATATGTCAGTGCGGTACCTGACATTGCATACATGATAGAGCCTATGGTGAAGCATAGGGAACATCTTTCATTTTCTCTCTATCTTCTGCTGTAGTGCGTGCATTGAGTCGACTCAATCTTACACCTTACACCGGTAAAAACCTTTCTTTGCGATCCATTTTGAACTTTTCAAAACTTTATCAAGGTATGTGCTTTGTGAAAGTCAATTAAGCGTCTTGATCTATCTCTATAGATCTTGATGCCCAATAATAAGCAACTTCACGAGGTCTTTCATTGAAAACTTTTATTCAAGTATCCTTTTATGCTATCCGGAAATTCTATATCATTTCAATCAATAATATATAGTCCACATATAATATCGAAATGCTCTGAGCTCCCTCACTTTCTTGTAAATCTGAGCTTCTCCAAAAGTGCTGTACAAACCCATATCTTTGATCACACTATCAAGCGTTTATTCAACTCGAGAGGCTTGCAGACCATAAATTGATCGTTGGAGCTTGCACTTTGTTAGCACCCTTTGGATCGACAAAACCTTACGGTTGCATCATATACAACTCTTCTTCTAGAAATCCATTCAAGAATGCAGTTTTACATCCATTTGCCAAATTTCATAATCATAAATCACGGCAATTGCTAACATGATTGAGACGAGACTTAAGCATCGCTCTGGTGAAAAGTCTCATCGTAGTCAACCCCTTGAACTTGTCGAAAACCTTTAGCAACAAGTCGAGCTTTGTGAACGAGTTATATTACCATCGCGTCGGTCTTCTTCTTAAAGATCCATTTATTTTCAATGGCTTGCGATCATCGAACAAGTCAACCAAAATCCATACTTTGTTCTCATACATGGATCCATCTCAGATTTCATGGCTTCCAGCCATTTTGCGAATCTGGGCTCACCATCGCTTCTTCATAGTTTGTAGGTTAGCCATGGTCAAGTAACATGACTTCCGAATAGGATTACCGTACCACTCTGAGTGCGTATTTTACTCTGGTTGACCTCACGAGGTTCAGTAGTAACTTGATCGAGCTTCATGATCATCATCATTAGTTTCCTCACTAATTGGTGTAGTCGTCACGAGGAACCATTTCTTGTGATGAACTATTTTCAATAAGGGGCAGATACGATTATCTCATCAAGTTCTACTTTCCTCCCTCACTTCTTTGAGGAGAAACTCCTTCTCTAGAAAGGATCCGAATTTAGAAAATCTTGCCTTGGATCTGTGATAGAAGGTGTACCCATGATCTCCTTTGGGTATCCTATGAAGACACATTTTTCGATTTGGGTTGAGCTTATCGGTTGAAGTTTCTTTACATAAGCATCGCAGCCCCAAACTTTGAAAGCGACAACTTTGGTTTCTTGCCAAACCACAGTTCATAAGGCGTCGTCTCAGCAGTTTTGCGGTGTCCTATTCAACGTGAATCGGCCGTCTCTAAAGCATAACCCCAAAGCGATAGCGGTAAATCGGAAATAGACATCATAGATCGCACCATATCTAGTAAAATGCGATTCTGACGTTCGGACACACCATTTCTACGTGGTGTTAGGGTGGCGTGATTGAAACTATTCACATTGTTTCAAATGTAAACCAAACTCGTAACTCAAATATTCTCCTCCACGATCAGATCGTAGAAACTTTATTTTCTTATTACGATGATTTTCCACTTCACTCTGAAATTCTTTGAACTTTTCAAATGTTTCAGATTTGTGTTTCATTAAGTAGATATACCCATATCTGCTCAAATCATCTGTGAAGGTGAGAAAATAACGATACCCATGGCGTGCCTCAACATTCATTGGACCACAAACATCGGTATGTATGATTTCCAACAAATCAGTTGCTCGCTCCATAGTTAGGAGAAGCGGCGTTTTGTCATCTTGCCCATGAGGCGCGGTTACTTAAGTACCAAGTGATTCATAATCAAGTGATTCGAAGCCCATCGGTATGGAGTTTCTTCATGCGTTTACACCGATATGACCTAAGCGGCGATTACCACAAATAAGTTGCACTATCATTATCAACTCTGCATCTTTTGGCTTCAACATTATGAATATGTGTATCACTCTTCGAGATTCAACAAGAATAGACCATTCTTCAAGGGTGCATGACCATAAAGATATTACTCATATAAATAGAACAACCATTATTCTACGATTTAAATGAATAACCGTCTACGCATTAAACAAGATCCAGATATAATGTTCATGCTCAGCGTTGGCACCAAATAACAATTATTTGGGTCTAAAACTAATCCCGAAGGTAGATGTAGAGGTAGCGTGCCGACCGCGATCACATCGACTTTGGAACCATTTCAGCAGCGCATCGTCACCTCGTCCTTAGCCAATCTTAAGCAATCCGTAGTTCTGTTTGAGTTGCAAATATTAGCAGAACCGGTATCAAATACCGGTACTCTGCGGTATTAGTAAGGTACACATCAATAACATGTATATCACATATACCTTTGATCACCTTGCCATCCTTCTTATCCGCCAAATACTTGGGGCAGTTCCGCTTCCGATGTCGATCGCTTGCGGTAAAACACTCGATTTCAGGGCTTAGGTCCGGACTTGGGTTTCTTCTCTTGATCGACAACTTTCTTGCTGTTCTTTTGAAGTTTCCTTCTTCTTCCCTTTGCCCTTTTCTTGAAACTAGTGGTCTTGTTGACCATCAACACTTGATGCTCTTTCTTGATTTCTACCTCCAGCGGCTTTTAGCATCGCGAAGAGCTCGAGGAATTGTCTTGGTCATCCCTTGCATATTATAGTTCATCCGAAGCTCTTGTAGCTTGGTGGCGATGATTGGAGAATTACATCAATGACACTATCATCGGAAGATTAACTCGGCTGAATTAAGTGATTGTTATACCCGGACATTTTGGTATGTGCTCTTGACGAATTCTACCTCTTTCTTGATTTCTACCTCCGGACTTTTAGCATCGCGAAGAACTCGAGGAATTGTCTTGGTCATCCTTGCATATTATAGTTCATCAAAGCTCTTGTAGCTTGGTGGCGATGATTGGAGAATTACATCAATGACACTATCATCGGAAGATTAACTCAGCTGAATTAAGTGATTGTTATACCGGACATTTTGAGTATGTGCTCCTTGTGAACTATTCTCCTCCATCTTGCAGCTATAGAACTTATTGGAACTTCATATCTCTCAATCCGGGCATTTGCTTGAAATATTAACTTCAACTCTGGAACATCTCATATGCTCCATGGCGTTCAACGTCGTTGAAGACCAGTTCTAAGCCGTAAAGCATAGCACCTTGAACTATAGAGTAGTCATCAGCTACCTTTGCGGACGTTCACAACCGGCTCGGCATCTGCGTGAACTTGTCACCCGGCGGTGCTTCGGGGCGTAATTTTACATGTGCAGCAATGAGGATAATCCTCAAATTCGGACCCGGTCCGTGTAATTGCTACCATCATCTTTCAACTTTGCTTTCTCAAGGCGCATTAAAATTCAGCGGAACAACGGCCGAGCCATCTATCTCGATGAAACATAGACAAGCAAAATACTATCGGTACTAAGTTCATGATAAATTTAAGTTTAATTAATCATATTAAAACCTCCCACTTAGGCGGACATCTCTCTAGTCATCTAAGTGATTCGTGATCAAATCAACTAAACCATGTCCGATCATCACGTGAGATGGAGTAGTTTCAATGGTGAACATCACTATGTTGATCATATCTACTATATGATTCACGCTCGACCTTCGGTCTCCGTGTTCGAGGCCATATCTGTTATATGCTAGGCTCGTCAAGTTTAACTGAGTATTCTGCGTGCAACTGTTTTGCACCGTTGTATTTGAGCGTAGAGCCTATCACCCGATCATCACGTGGTGTCTCGTACGAAGAACTTTCATAGCGGTGCATACTCGGGAGAACACTTCTTGATAATTTTAGTGAGAGATCATCTTATAATGCTACCGTCAATCAAAGCAAGATAAGATGCATAAAGGATAAACATCACATGCAATCAATATAAGTGATATGATATGGTCATCATCATCTTGTGCTTGTGATCTCCATCGCGAAACACCGTCATGATCACCATCGTCACCGGTAGCGACACCTTGATCTCCATCGTAGCATCGTTGTCGTCTACGCCAACTATTGCTTCTCGACTATCGCTACTCCTTAGTGATAAAGTAAAGCAATTACATGGCGTTGCATTTCATACAATAAGCGACAACCATATGGCTCCTGCGATTACCGATAACTTCGGTTACAAAACATGATCATCTCATACAATATAGCATCACGTCTTGACCATATCACATCACAACATGCCCAGCAAAAACAAGTTAGGCGTCCTCTACTTTGTTGTTGCAAGTTTTTACGTGGCTGCTTTCTGGTGAGCAAGAACCGTTCTTACCTCGCATCAAAACCACAGCGATACTTCGTCAAATAGACTCTGTTTAACCTTCTCAAGGACGGGCGGTATGCTTTTCGATTCAACTAAAGTGAGAGAGCGGACACCCGCGGTCACCTTTAAGCAGCGAGTGCTGGGGCGGTGAAACCAGTCTCGCGTAAGCGTCTGGCGTAATGTCGGTCGGGCGCTTCATCTCACAATACCGCTGAACAAAGTATGACATCTTTGGTAGGCGGTATGACTTTATAGTCCACAACTCACTTGTGTTCTACTCGTGCACATGACATCAGCGCATAAAACCAGGGCTCGATACCCTTTGTTGGGGAGCGTGGTAATTTCAAAAATTTCCTCACGATCACGCAAGACCATGGTGATGGCATAGCGAGAGGGGAGAGTGTCGTCCGCGTACCCTCGTGAACCCGAAGCGAGGCGTTATAACAACTGCGGTTGATGTAGTCGTCGTCTTCACGATCCGACCGATCCAAGCACGAGCGTCGGCACCTCCGAGTTACTGCACGTTCAGCTTCGATGGCGATCCCGGACTCCGATCCAGCAAAGTGTCGGGGATGAGTTCCGTCGGCCTGACGGCGTGGTGGCGATGTTGATGCTCCACCGGCGCGGGCTTCGCCTAAGCTCATGACGATATGACTTCTCCGTGCGGGGCCGCCTAAGCTCATGACGATATGACGAAAGTGGAATATGGTGGAAGGGGCACCGCTGCAGCTGAGGAAAGATCCATAGATCAACTTGTGTGTCATGGGGTGCCCCTTTATATATAAAGGAGACAAGGGGGTGCGGCCGGCCTAGGAGGCGCGCTGGAGGAGTCCTACTCCTCAGAGTGGGACTCCCCCTGTCTAGTTGGAGTAGGATTGGGGAGGGGAAGAGGGAAGGCGCGCCCCTCTCCTGTCCTATTAGGACTAGAGGGGAGGCGCGCAGCCCACCTGGCCAGCCTTCCTCTTCTCCTTGTGGCCCATGAAGGCCCATATACCCCGGGGGTTCGGTAACCCGGTGTTAAATAACTTCTGTTTCCTCGGAACCCTTCGAAGTCAAACATAGGCTTCCAACATATCAATCTTTATGTCTCGACCATTTGAGACTCCTCGTCATGTCCGTGATCACATCGGGACTCGAACAACCTTGGTGCATCAATACTTATAAACTCATAATGAGCTGTCATCGAAGCGTTAGCGTGCGGACCCTCGGGTTCGAGAACTATATAGACATGACCTAGAACCATTCTCGGTCAATAACCAATAAGCGGGACCTGGATGCCCATATTGGTTCCTACATATTCTTGAAGATCTTTATCGGTCAAACGCATAACGACATCGTTGTTCCCTTTGTCATCGGTATGTTACTTACAGAGATTCGATCGTCGGTATCAATACCTAGTTCAATCTAGTTGCAGTGAATCTCTTTACTCGTTCCGTAATACATCATCTCACAACTAACTCATTAGTTGTAATGCTTGCAAGGCTTTAAGTGATGTGTATTACCGAGAAGGCCTAGAGATACCTCTCAGGCAATCGGGTGACAAAACCTAATCTCGAAATCGCCAACCCAACAAGTACCTTTGGAGACACTGTAGTACTCCTTTATAATCACCCGATTCGTTGTGACGTTTGGTAGTACCAAAGTGTTCCTCCGGTAGCAGGAGTTGCATAATCTCATAGTTATAGGAACATGTATGGGTCATGAAGAAAAGCATTAACATACTAAGCGATCAAGTGTTAAGCTAACGGAATGGGTCATGTCAATCAGATCATTCAACTAATGATGTGACCTTGTTAATCAAATAACAACTCCTTGTTCATGGTTAGGAAACATAACCATCTTTGATTAACAAGCTAGTCAAATAGAGGCATACTAGTGACACTCTGTTTGTCTATGTATTCACACATGTATTATGTTTCAGGTTAATACAATTCTAGCATGAATAATAAACATTTATCATGATATAAGAAATAAATAATAACTTTATTATTGCCTCTAGGGCATATTTCCTTGAGCTACCCCCAAAACCTATCTAGGAGTGCGGCCAAGGGGGGAAACTTGCCCCCAAGTTAGGTGGGTGCGCCCCTTCCCAAACCCTAGGCGCCTTGGGCCCTTGTGGGGCGCACCAGCCCACAGGGCTGGTCCTCACACTTGGCCCATGCAGCCCTCCGGGGATGGTGGCCCCCTTAGTGGACCCGGGACCCTCCAGTGGTCCCGATGCACGTCTGGAAATAAAACCGAAACTTTCGGTGACCAAAACAGGACTTCCCATATATAAATCTTTACCTCGGACCATTCCAGAACTCCTCGTGGCGTCAGGGATCTCATCGAGGACTCGAACAACATTCGGTAACCACATACAAACTTCCTTTATAACCCTAAGCGTCACCAGACCTTAAGTGTGTAGACCATACGGGTTCGGGAACCATCTGAACATGACAAGGGCGTTCTCGGTCAATAACCAACAGCAGGATCTGGATACCCATGTTGGCTCCCACATGTTCCGATGATCTCGCCGGATGAACCACGATGTCAAGGACTCAATCAATCCGTATACAATTCCCTTTGTGATGTAGGGAGGAACCCTCGTGGATGATCTTTCACGTTGGGCGGATCCTCGAGAATCACGAAGAACACGTGGAAGAACAAGAGGAAACGCGGGGAAAGCGAGAGAGAAATCACTTAACCAACAAGAGATCAATCACACAAGTGCTAGATCACCGATCACATAAGGTGGCACAAGATTCAAAATCAACAAAGGAAAGATCTGAGCGGTTGTAGGCGTACTTTCGGCGATGGGTGACATGCTTCCCACTCCTTGATGTTCTTCTTGATCAAGACCACGAAGTAGAGTGGATAGTGTGCGGATTCGTCACCTCCGTTTAGCCGTCGGTTTGAGGATGGTATGCCGATGAGAACAAGAGCTTGATTCGAGCTTGGCGCTAGGGTCTTCAAAAGTAACTCAAGAACTTGGCGTCACGATCGGAGGCGATTGTCTTTGGTATTCCATGGAGTCATAGATTTCCCTACAAAAGATTTGCAACATGTGAAGCATCGTCTATCTTGTTGCAAGGAATGAAATGTGCCATCTTAGAAAATCTATCACAACAACAAACGGAATCCTTTCCATTTTGAGTCCTAGGCAAACCAAGTACAAAATCCATACTAATGTCTTCCATGGTTGATAAGGAATAGGAAGAGGCATGTAAAGACCATGAGATTGAGCTTTAGAGTTAGCTTTGCGACATGTATAACATCGGGTGGTGAAGCGTGAGGCGTCACCGAACATCTTGGGCCAAAAGTAGTTGTTAGAGGCGTGGCGAATGTCTTATCACGTCAAATTGTCCCATGAGTCCGCCTCCATGAGCCTCTTGCAAAGGAGCAAGCGAAGAAGACTTCGGGGAATGCATAGTTTGTTATCTCTCATAAAATAACCATCCTTGATGTAATATTGTTCCCAAGAAGTATCGTCAAACACTTAGCATAAGGAGAAGCAAAAGATGGATCATGCTCATACAAGTCTTTTATGTGCTCAAAACCAATAACATTCAACTCAAGTTGAGTGACAAGCATGCATATCTTGGGAAAGCGTCGGCAACTACATTTTCTTTACCCTTAATGTACTTGATCACATAAGGAAAGATTCAATAAATTCACTCCATTTTGCATGGCCTTGTTTAATTTAGTTTAACCTTTGAGGTACTTAAGCGTTTCATGATCGGTATGGATGACAAACTCATGAGGTCTAAGGTAATGTTCCCAAACATGTAACACCGCAATAAAGCATACAATTCTTTGTCATAGATGGGATAATTAAGTTGAGCACGGAGAGTTTTAAGCTAAAATAAGCAATGGCTCGTTTTCTTGCATCAAAACTCCATAATTCGGTACCACTTGCATCACAATGAACCTCAAAAGTTTTGTCAAAATTGGGCAAAGCAAGAATCGGGGCATGAGTAAGCAAAGACTTGAGCTCATCAAAAGCGGTTGATTGCAAAGTTCCCCAAACATAGGGGTATTCTTCTTACTCGAGCATGCAAAGGGCGGCAATTGTGCTAAAATCTTTCTAAGCGACGATAAAACCCATAAGACCAAGAAAACTTAGCACTTGTTGCAAATTGGTGGGTTGGGGCCAAGTTTTAATTGCGTCAATTTTAGATTCATCAACATGGACACCCTTTGAGGATACTACAAAACCCAAGAAAACCACTTTGTCAGCCATAAAGTGCATTTTCAAGTTTGCATAAAGGCTTTCCTTGCGAAGAGTTTGTAACACAGATTTTACATGATTGATGTGCTCTTTCATTGTTTTGTTAAACACAAGAATATCATCAAAGTAAACCACAACAAAGACTCCAATGTAAGAATGAAGCACATGATGCATAAGGCAAGAAAGTATCGGGAGCCTCCGAAGACCCATAGGCATCACTAACCACTCTTATAAACCAAATTTGGTTTTGAAAGCGTTTTCCATTCATCACCCTCATGTATGCGGATTTGATAATAGCCACTTTTAAGGTCAATTTTGAGAAAAGTTGGCTCCACTAAGTTCATCAAGCATATCATCTAAGCGAGGAATGGGATGCCTATAGCAGACGGTGATAGCATTTATAGGTCTACAATCGAACACAAGCAAAAACTTCCATCGGGCTTAGGCACAAGTATAGCAGGAGCGGCACAAGGGCTTAAGCTTTCACGTACATGACCGTTGTCGATTAGTTGTTGTACTTGCCGTTGAATCTCCTTGGTTTCTTGGGATGACTCGGTATGGAGCTTTGTTTTGTAGAGGCGCTCGAGGATGAGGTCGATTCGATGCTCAATGCCTCGAAGAGGAGGTAGACCGGAGGTAGCTCATCGGAAAACATCTTGAAATTCCTGCAAAAGATTGAAACACCAAAGGTAGCTCGTGAATGGTGTTAGTTTTGGTTCTCCATCCTTGCACACAAGGACAAAGTGCATCACACTCGATGGGTTCTCACACACTTCTCTCATCTCACTTTTGGTGGCAAATAGGATGAGGTTTTTCTCTCTAAGCGAAGAAGGCGCTCAAGTTTGGCTTGTGGCTCTCACTCACTTTTGTTGGATCACTTTCTCCTCTTGTCTCTATGATGGGTGGCTTGCTTGTGGGATATCACTTGAGTAGGAGACATAGGTCGTACTTTATATTCCTTCCTTTCATCTTGAAGCTATAGTGATTGGTTAGCCCATTGTGGATGACACCACGGTCGTATTGCCATGGTGGACCTAGAAGTAGGTGTAAGCGGTCATAGGGACCACATCAAATTCAACGTGTCTTCATAAACACCAATTTTGAAGGAGACTTGGACCGTATGCTCGACTTCATATAGTCTTGGAGTCCTTAGCCATTGAACCTTGTAGGGGTGTGGGTGCTTCCTCTTGACCAATTGAAGTTTGGAACATAGTTCTTCACTTGCCAAGTTGTGGCAACTACCTCCATCTATGATGACCTTAGCGGACCTTCCGTTGATGCGGCCTTTGTGTGGAAGATGTGGCATCTTTGGTGCGTCTTCTTGTTGATGTTGAAGAGTCAAGACCTTGGAGACAAGCGAGGCGGGGCTCGAATTCTCGTCATAAAGACTTGATCATCTTCATCTTCGTTCACTTGCGGTGCATGGCCACTTGCTCAAGGGCTTCCATCTCCTCATCACTCATTGAGTCATAGGTGCCGTCGTCGTTGAGGATCATGGTGCGCTTGTTGGTGCATTCGTGGGACTTGTGGCCTCGGCCGCCGCAAGTGAAACACTTGAAGGAGCTTGTTTTGATGGTCTCATCGGTCGGAGTAGATGATGAAACCTGTGACTTGAAGTTGCTTGTAGTAGGAGGAGGACGACTTGAACTTGTTGACTTTCTCTTGTAACTTCGACTTGTCGTCGTTGTTTATAGAAGGTTTGGTTGATGTAGATGTTGGAGAGTCGTTGAAGCTTGGTTGTTGGAGAAGCCGTGGGTCTTGGCAGTACTTAGCGTGCTTGAAGTCATCTTGCACTTGACGTTCCGCCTTTGTAGCTTGATGCACGAGCTCAATGAGGGTTGAGTATGGTTGGAAGTCGGCGATCTTCTTGATGGGATGATTTAGTCCATTCAAGAAGCGTGCCATAGTTGCTCATCATATTCCTTGACATTGGCTCGAATCATGGCTATTCCATTTCCTTGTAGTATTCTTCAACACTCTTTGTTCCTTGCTTGAGAAGTTGGAGTTTCTTGAAGAGTCGCGGTTGTAGTAGGTTGGCACAAAGCGTGCTCGCATGACATCCTTCATTTGAGCCCAAGTGGTGATTGGAGGTTCACCTCTTGCTTGTAAATCGCTCAATGATTTGTTCCCACCATATGAGCACATAGTCTTGGAACTCAAGTGATGCCATAGCGATTTTCTTGGCTTCATCGTGGTTATGCAACCAGAAAATTTTGTCAACCTTCAATGCCCATGAGAGGTAGTCTTGAGGTCATTGCTTCCATTGAACTTGGGCATGGTGAATTTTAGCTTGCCGTGGCGTTGTTCTTCATTGTGTTGTTGGCGATGTTGATGATGGCGCCCTTGGCGTGGATTGCATTCATCTTCATGTTGCTCTTGGCGTGGAGAAGACCATGATCAACTAGCTCTTGTTGAACTTGAGGTTGAGGTGGAGCTTGGCGAGCTTGTGGAGGGCTTGAAGAACTTGGCGTTGTACATGAGGTTGGTAGTTCTTCTCTTGGATTTCTTCTCGAAGGGCTTCCTCTTGATTGCGCCGTTCGCGATTGCGGTTGGCGAAGGCTCTACTGATTCTTGAAGGACGCGTTGCGCCTCAGAGCTTGCGCTTCACGTTATTGTTGTTGAAGCGTTGAGCCTTGGCGTCTTGTTAAATCTTAGTGTAAAGCCTTCGTTCTTCCTCTTGTTGGCGGCGAAGGCGTTGTCGTTCTTGAGCTTGAGCAAAAGCGTCTTGGTTTGATTTAGGGCGAGGAACTAGATCGTCAACTTGCTCTTGTGAATGCTTGTCATGTAGCGGGTTGCGAGATGCATAGCGGTCTTAATGACTGGCCTGACGACGAGTGTTAGTAGGTGTACTTGAGTCGTAGAAGGTGTCGTCGATGTCGACTCGGCTCCGTCTTGATGATGAAGAAGTAGAATGATGCGGCTTCTCATCAAAGGCGTATCTAAATCCATTCTTGCATCATTCTCTTGCTTGTGGCGTCGAACTTGTTGTCAGTAGTGCCTTATGCGTTGCTCGGAGTCATGAAGTCGGTGGCGATGTTGTCATCTGATCGCTCATTGCTTGTTGTTCTTGGTGCAGCGCTCGTTGTGCACCAAAGAGGTGGCTCTTGGTGACGTATGATGACATGTAAATCGTCTTGCTTTCGATGAAGAGTGGGTTGGTAGGCGTGCTTGGCCTATCCATCATTCCAAGCAAAATGTGAGTGGTAGCGGAGAAGAACTTATACCAATATACCTTTGACCGATGTTGATGATGAATCAAGTTCACTCAAATCACGGACAATGAAATAGCACTATTAGTATCGATTCTTGTCGGTTCTCACACCTACACAAATAAAAGCTTATGGTGGAGCTCGGTTAGGATAGTGGTACAAAATGTGATGCAATTGTAAGTGAGACTCAATAATGTTGGAAATGATTCACAAATTTGCAAATGCAACAAGTAGACCAATAGCAAGATATGGTACACGAAACACACGCAAATAGATAATATGGGGTTATGCAACCAAGGATGAGCCAAAATGTGGAATTCACCAAGATGCTCTTGTTGCACAACACTAGAGGCAGCTATACGATTGCACAATAGGCGGATCACGAACTTGTGCACAATCTACTAAGCAAAAATGCAACGACTTCTATCCCAAGTATGCTATATGTATAGTGTTTCGATGTGTTGATCCAAGATGATCAAGTATGACAATCTTAATGTTGTATGATGCTATGGTTCTTGCTCATAAGCTCTTTGCTTATCTTTCTCTTTTTGCTTAAAAGCTTGATTGGCTCTTTCTCTTTTGAGCTCTTTTCTCATGCAAAACTTCACGAACCAAGATAGCAATTGTGTATGCGATGACAACTTTGTGACACACAAGTTGATGCTAAGATATGCACCACTTTGGTATTGTATGTATGCTATGGAGTATGATCACTAATGTGCACAAGTCACGTTGCGGCAATACTCAATGGCTAGTCTCGATGGGTAAACAGCGCAAAAGATTGGCTATGATGGTTATCAATGCAATTGCAAGTAATGAGAAAGATGTCGGCGATGTTACCGTCCTTGGCGAAGATGGCGGTGGTGATGTTGATGTTGAACCGTACCTAGATAGCGAAACACAAAGGATCTGAAACCCCAACTCAAATTCTCAAAGCAAAATTTGGCAACATTAGCCGAATTGGTAGTGGGAAAGGCTATGGTGTTGTTATGCGGAAGTGGAGGATGTAAGTGGAAGTGTATGTGGAGCGCGGGACAATATTTGGCGAGAGTTAGGCGGTGAGCAGGGGTGGTGGATGGGGATTATTGCTGCCGAGGGCGGATTTCGGGCTGGAAGCGGATGTCCGGAGCTGGTCGGGCGGATGTCAAGGTGCGGAAGTCCGGGCTGGTCGGGCGGATGTCGGGCTCTGGATCGTGGGCGAACTCGATGAACACAGCGTGGAGAGGTCAAATCACGGGCAAAATTGAGGCGATTTTGTGGATGGAAATTGTGGAAATGGTGGGGAATGCTAGATCTACGCAACACACGAAATCCATGGATCAAATCAACAAAACTTCATCACCAACAAAACACAAAAAAATTGGGGCTATTTTGGTGGGGATTTTGAATTTAGGGCGAAAACAAAAAATCAAGCTAGAAAAAGAGGGTAGGGGCTCCAATAGCGTGATCAGCGTGTCTCATGATACCAAGATGATGTAGGGAGGAACCCTCGTGGATGATCTTTCACGTTGGGGCGGATCCTACGGGGAATCCACGAAGAACACGTGGAAGAACAAGAAAAACAGGGAAAGCGAGAGAAATCACTTAACCAACAAGAGATCAATCACACAAGTGCTAGATCACCGATCACATAAGGTGGCACAAGATTCCAAAATCAACAAAGGAAAGATACAAGCGGTAGCCGTTCTTCTCCGAGAGGAGGCCTTGATGGGGTCCACCCTAGAAGGGGTCTTGAATCCGCTTGGGGATCTTCTCCGTAGAGGTCTTGAGCTCAGGAGAAGTAACCAAGTGGATGAGCAGGGCTCTCACACAAAATATGAGCTAATCAATGCTAACCCTAGAAAGAGGAAGGGGATGGAGTATATATAGTCTAGGGGCGAAGGGTACAAGGGTCTCGGCGGATGCCTTTGCAGGCGAGGAGGCGGATGTCAGGCGTCGGGCGGATGTCCGGGCCTTCACGGTAGCCGGATGTCCGGGCTATCCGGCGGATGTCGGGCTGGAAACCACTTCTGCGAATCGGGTGCATGGCGCGGATTTCGGGCAGGGCGGATATCCAGCTGGGGGCGGATGTCTACAGGGCTGTTGGCGGATGTCAAGACCTGTGAAACTCTAGCTGGGCCGGCTGCGGTGTTGGAGTCTCAGGGGCGAATGTCAGGACCTTGGCGGATGTCGGGGCTGGAGGTGAACTTGTCGCTTCCATGGTCCTCTTCATCAAGTGGACTTGGCGGCTCGTCCGTCTTCACGTGCATCTTGGAGGCTCCTCTTGACACCTAATGATGCATAGCATATCGGACTTAGGTAGTAGCCATGTCTCGAGTGGATCATATGTGATATCACTAAGGAAATAAGTCACCTCGTTCTCGTGAGCTCTAGCTCTAGCTCGTGTCATGGGTCCTCTTGGCTCTTGATGAGCGGTTTTAGATCCATGGGGATGATGGTAGGATGCTCGCATCACTTTGTCTAAGGTATTGTACTTGCGAGATTGATCGTTGGTATGCCAATACCTTGTTCAATCTCGTTACAGCAAGTCTCTTTACTCGTTCCGTAACACATCATCCGTGATCAACCCCTTGGTCATTGTGCACATTATGATGATGTCCTACAGAGTGGGCCGGAGATACCTCTCAGTCACCGCAGTGACAAATCGATCTCGATTAGTGCCAACCCAGCAGACACTTTCGTGATACACTGTAGTGCACCTTTATAGCCACCCGATTCGTTGTGGCGTTTGGTACACCTAAAGCATTCCCTCGGTGTCAGGGGTTTCACAATCTCATGGTCTAAGGAAAAGATACTTGACATTAGAAAAGCTTTAGCATCTGAACTACGATCTTTGTGCTAGGCTTAGGGTTGGGTCTTGTCCATCACATCATTACGCTAATGATGTGATCCGTTATCAACGACATCCAATGTCCATGGTCGGAAGCTGTAACCATCTATTGATCAGCGAGCTAGTAAACTAGAGGCTTACTAGGGACATGGTGTTGTCTATGTACCCACACATGTATCTGAGTTTCCTATCAATACAATTATAGCATGGGTAATAAGCGATTATCATGAACAAGGAAATATAATAATAACTAATTTATTATTGCCTCTAGGGCATATTTCAACATGAACTACTCATGTCCTAATGGTGCCATTTTTGTAGGAGATCTTAATCCACATGGCTGCCTTGTAAGGTCTCCTTTTAAATGAAAGACGGGAGAATAATTTAAAGATGACAACATTGCTGGGGTATTTTTGCGTGGGGTCGTCATATTGACAGTGGAAAATTTGATTATAATGAATAAAGCGGATAGTGTTTTGATTAAAACTATGCAGTAAAATGCACATCAAAGTTGTTGTGTCGCGGAAGCCTTGAGGGATCGGCGAACCTTTGCATCATCAATTCTGGCGCCCATCTATTGGATGAAATAGTTCAGCAGCTTGCTTACAAGATGAAGAGATAAAGTTGCTGAAAAAGGTTGTTGCACCTTGGAAATGACGAGTTAAGTTTATGCAAGGGTCGGGATAGAAGATTACGAGTGGGGTTTTTAGGGTCCACATCATTGGAATTGTCACGACAGGATGTCCTACCGTGAGGACTTAGTCATGAGGCCAACGCATCTATGTGGTAGCTTGAAGGGTTGGTGGGAATCGAGAGATCTTAGTGCGGATCAGCACACAAGACAAAATTTAGACAGACTTGAGCCCGTGAAACATCATCCATTAATAGCCCTACATGTTGTTTGAGGCTAGGTCTCATTTTCATCATGAGAGAGATTGTTTCTTCTTACTTGTCCTTCTTTGGGAGCCCTGCCCCTCCTTATGTAAGTTGAAGGCGGGTTACATGACTAGTCATAGTAGGATTATGATTACTTTATTACAAGTGGAGTCCTAGTCTTGCTTCCTTAAGGAAAACTCCTTATGCCTTTCCTCGTAAACTTGGCCCACCATAACATGAGCCCGCCTTACAGGCCTTGGGCCTAGTCTTCTATCGACCGCCGTTAGGGCCATCCGTGAGTCGCCCGGGCTCGTGAGTTGCCAGATCCTCCGTGGGTTACCAATCAACGTAAGCCGGTCGGGTCATACTTCGGTCGGGTCATACCGCGTGGTATATTCGACATTAGCCCCAGTTTAATTTGGATTTATCCATGTTAAGCTGATCATATAAAATAAACACAAGAACAAACTTGATAGGTTGTGCTCCGGGTTAAATATTTTCTGAACGGCACTTGATCATCTTTAAGTCCTTATCATTTCCTCACGGATGCATACTCAAGATCTTATAGCAAATCTCCTTTATGAGATATGTCCAAACCTTGCCAATGCAAAAAATCCGGGCACTTCTTCTAAAATTCCAGGTCAATAGGCCAGCTTCATAACCAATTCTTGACATTAGCTGTTGTAAAGAAATATTATAAGGAATAATCCATTTGAGTCGGCCTTCAATGCTCGACTTGACAAAAATATTGGTGTTGAAATATTCAAGCGATATTCAACCCGGCTTAAAGATGTAGATCTTTGCCGATTTATGATTGCCAAAATTGCGGATTATAAATAAATGATTCGGGTCATGATTATTTGCGAACACGGATTAATCGGTCTACTCTAAGCGAGAATTTGAAGATTTTTCTCCCTATATGCATATCACTGTAGCCCCCAAGTGCGGGTTGTCATGCTTGCGACAACACAGGACTTATAATACTATATGCTCATGAAAACTTCAGCAGTGTAGCCCCAAGGGTTGGGTCATTATGCAATAATGAGTAGGGACTTTATAGATATAACCATGTAAACTTGAGCGGCAGCGTTAGCCCCCAAGGGCGGCTTAGTAAGATAATCTTGAGTTGTGACTTTGTATATAATTTATTGATAATATCATCATATAATATAATCTCCACTATGGGGCTTGAACCCCCGTCCACAAGGTTAAGAGCTTTGTACTCTACCAACTAAATAGTGGACCGTTCAATATAATGGATTAATGCTTGTGTACCTTGAATTTTGATAGGAACAATTGGTAGCCCCCAAGGGCGACTCATTACAATGTGATGAGTCGGGTCTTCAATAAGGCCGATAAAATGACTTTGCATTAGCCCCAAGTGTCATGGTGCATGCTTGTGGCGACATGAGACTTGCATATTTGATGTAATCTCAATTTGAATAATGTAGCCCCCAAGTCTTGGAGTAAATAAGCTGCGGCGACTGGGACTATTCCTTCCATTGTAGAATATAAACCATATCCATTGAGAAAATAATAGCCATTGCATGGCGACTTTGAATACCTTATCTGTTGACAAGTAAATCCGGAGCTTAAATACCGGTGGCTCTTGACGATAAGCGATTTAATCGCCTCCATTGTAAGCGAAAATTTTTATAACCGTGACTTATAGCCTTTGAGAAAATCGAGAATGGATAATTATTTTGAAGCATCAATTTGAATGATGAGCTCGGACTTAAGCATTTATATAAGTCATAGTTACGCAAATCCTGCGAGTTTAAACAACATATGCCTGGCGAATTAACGTCAAAGTCGAGGCGGGTAACCACCCAAATGTAGTCTTATCACTGCACACAAGTAGATCACAAGATCCTATGATCCTTTGAATTATACTGCGGTTTATGTGACCGGACGGTGAAGGTGAGAACCCAATTACTGTAAAAGCCAGCACATATTATGTTTGTTATGTCTGACAACTATTGATCAAGGTTAAGCGGTGGAATCAAAGCCACTCCTAGATGCTTTCAAATATGATCAAAAAGTCTCAAGACAAAGTCAAATAGCTGTGATTACTGTCTTGCTGAAAAGCAGACAAAATTTTGAGGCTCTTGATTCAAATAAGATCGATAAACTGTTCTAAAGAGGTTAAGCTAAGATTGAATCGATCATATAGCCCCATGGCTTTGGCGTTACCCGATTGTAAGGCATATTTATTCCCTAGTGGTTTTGGTGATTGATGACAATGCTTTTGCGGACTAATGCGGTATGCGTTAAGTTCTTTGAAGATCATCCATTGGCCGCAGGGCGATTTCATCCTCGGTGTTTTTATTCAAGGCGGTGTAGCTCCTGCGGTTGCGTTGTTGGTGGACTAGTTTCGTGAGGTCCGTACTATTAAGGGATCCGCGTTGGTAAAATAGGGTGGAATCATCACGCACATCCTTTTCACACCGTCGTCTTCCCTTTGCATCTCTGGAGCTGCCCTCTCTCTTTGCTTCAACACATACATGCCGGTGATAATACGCGCTCTTCAGCCATGATAGTACGCGAAGCCCTCAAGCGGTAGTACCGCTCGAGCGAAATGATATGATACCGCTCCAGCAAATGCCCGCTCCGATGATGATAATACCGCTCATAATTTCGACTACTACCTCTGCAGTTGCGCCTACTACCGCCTCGATTCGAGGCGGTGTTTTCTCGTCATCGGGTTTTGCGGCACTAGGGGCGGCGATGGCGGTAAAACCCGCTCAAGCGGTAGTGCCCGCTCTGCTCTCCATGATGATACCCATGTTGTGTGGTAAGCGGTAGTGCCGCTCTTGCGATAATACCGCCCTGACTTAGCAGTAGATACCGCTCTGTCTTGAGCTGTTTAGTGGGGAATAGCAGTTGGATGTGTTATCCTACTATATAAAGGGTCATCTTCTTCCTTGTTGACTTACCTCTTTCCCCCAAGCTCCATTGCTGCTCAAAGCTCCATTTTGCCCGATCTCTCTCCTAGCCAATCAAACTTGTTGATTTGCTCGGGATCGATTGAAAACCTAGATCTACACTTCCACCAAGAGATATTTGATTTCCCCACCTATCCCTTGCGGATCTTGTTACTCTTAGGTGTTGAGCACCCTAGGCAGTTGAGAGTCACCTCGAAGCCATACTCCATTGTGGTGAAGCTTCCATGGGTTTGTTGTTATTGTTGGGAGCCTCCGGTTGTTGTGGGTTGCCCCAACCTTGCTTATAAAGGTTGGTCCGCCGCCTTCAAGGGCACCAATAGTGGAATCACGGCATCTCGCATTGTGTGAGGCGTGGGGAGAATCTGATGGCCCTAGTGGCTTCTTGGGAGCATTGTGCCTCCACACCGCTCTATGAGGCGTACTTCCCTCAAAGGAAGGAACTTGGTAACATCCTCGTCTCCACGGCTCCACTCTTGGTTATCTCATCCCTTTACTTGTGCTAGCTTATTTGTTCCTATCCTTGCTTGCTTGCGTGTGCTAGTGTTGTTGCATCATATAGGTTGTTCACCTAGTTGCACATCTAGACAACCTTTATTATTGCAAAGTTTAATTTGCTAAGAAAAGCTTAAAAATTGTTAGTTGCCTATTCACCCCCTCTAGTCAACCATATCGATCCTTTCAATTGGTATGAGCCTCGTCTCTTTTTGAGACTTTACCGTCCGAAGAGTATAGTTGGCGTCGTAGATGATGTGGGGAGCACTCAGTCTTGAATCAGACATCATCTACGAGAATAGAGATACCTCGATCTCGTGAGGAATTCAATGTGGCGTTGGACACATTGAAAACCTCCATAATGACGAGGTCAGGACATGTTTAAGGATTTCCTAGAAGGGCTTAAACTTTCCACGCATGCAGTGAAAGTGGGTGATCCCACCAACACGGGGGCGGATGCTAACTCCGATAAGGGGAAGCTACGAATGAAAGCCCCTCGTCTAGTGGTAAGAATGGCAGGCATCTTTGCCCATATGCAACCTCCTGTTTATGGTGGGCGATTCCTTCCACTCATTTGAATCATGCGGTCCACCACCTAAGGTTGATAAAAGGAGGATTTTGATTCTTGGGTTTATCGTTTTAAGCGTCATTTAAATCATGTGAACACTAACCTTTGGAGAATCATTGAAGAAGGTTTCTATCAGCATGATCCGAGCAACTTTTCTCCAAGAGATTAGTGGATCATCAATTCAATGAGCGCTCTCTTCATCATCAAGAAGCAATCCT
>JAHIAM010012907.1:0-12055 GCA_021605205.1 Aegilops longissima
CCCTAAATGTCGGGAGGCACCAGAACAATGTTCTCATCACAAAACCATCGGAGCGATTCAAAGATACCAGCGTGATCCTAAAATTTTTTAAGGGAAATTTGAGAGAGGAGGAAGTCAAAAACTTCTCATCAGAGACCTCACCGAGGCTGACGAAGGGAGGCTGGGAGTAAAAAGAATCCCTGCTCTCGATATCTGCAATCCAAAGACTCAAAGCATTTTGTTCTAGACTCAACAACATGGGCAAACAATCAAGCAGGGGGCTCCTAAGTCAGAAGGCACCAATCCACCAACTATGGCAGCCCTCGATCGGCTATATCTCCCGCGTGTCGAGCACGACTTAGAAACATAACGCATTGAAAGCAATGTATAAAGTGAGGTAATCTTCACACAACCCATGTAATACATAAGGGAAAGAGATACATAGTTGGCTTCGATGCAGCCACTTCACACAATACATAAATAAACATCCATCATTAGATTACACTCAAGGTCCGACTACGGAACCAAAATAAAGAAAGATACCCCAAATGCTACACATGATCCCCATCGTCCCAAGCTGAGGCTCCACTCTGATCATCGAGGAAAAAGACACATAAATGTGACCACGTTCCTCGTGCGAACTCCACTTGAGCTCGGTTGCGTCATCTGCTGCAGCATCAATCGGCACACTGCAACTGTTTTTGGTAGAATCTGTGAGTCAGGGGACTCGACAATCTCACACCAGCGAGATCAAGACTATTTAAGCTTATAGGAAGGACAGAGTTGTGAGGTGGAGCTGCTGCAAGCGACTAGCATATATGGTGGCTACATTACATAAGAAGGCGAAGAGAAGCAACCTGCAGTCGTGAAGCTAGTAGCGATCAAGTGATCTGAACTACTTCGTCAAACATAACTCCAACACCGTGTTCACTTCCGGACTCCATGAGAAGAGACCATCCGCAGTTACACGCTTGATTGATGTGTATTTTAATTAAAGTCAACCGGGTTTTCTACAGCGGACATTAACAAATTCCCATCTGCCTCATAACTTGCGGGCACGGCTTTGAAAGATAATACCGGCGGTGTCCCAACAACCCATTATAAGCTCTCACGGTCGGCGAAGGATATTCCTTCTCTGGGAAGACCGATCAATCTCGGAATCCCGGACTACAAGACATTTCGACAACAATAAAACAAGACCAGCAAAGCCACCCGATTGTGCCGACAAATCCCGATAGGAGCTGCACATATCTCGTTCTCGAGGGCATCCGGATAAGACTAAGCTCTGACTAAAGCCAAGCCTCAAGTTGCCCATGGTGGCCCCACGGTCTCTAGGTTGGACCCACCTTTCGAAGAACCTTGGCACGGGGGTTAAAATAAAAGATGACCCTCAGACTCATGAAAACCGGGGAAAAAACTTAGGTGGCAAATGGTAAAACCAAAGTTGGGCCTTCTTTGGAGGAGTCTTATTCAAATGAGAACGGTTATCAAAGGGTCCCATAAATCACCCAAGTGTAAGAGCAAAAATCAAGGAACATAACACGGTATGGCGGAAACTAGGGTGGCAGAGTGGAACAAAACACGGGCATAAGGCAGGGCCTTCACCCTTTACCAAGTATATAGATGCATTAATTATAGCAGATATATTGTGATATCTAACAAGTAAACATGTTCCAACAAGGAACAACATCTCCATGTTCAACAAGGAACAAACTTCATCTTCACATGCAACTAACAGCTATAAGAGGGGCTGAGCAAAGCGGTAACATAGCCAATCAGCGGTTTGCTAGGAAAGGATGGTTAGGGGCTGACATGGCAATATGGGTGGCATGATAAAGCAAGTGATAGGCATCGTAGCATAGGCATAGCAAAAGAAGCGAGCATCTAGCATAGCAAAGATAGAAGTGATTTCGAGGTATGGTCATCTTGCACTGCAAAGTTCTCGAGTTGTCGAAAGCTTGATCCTCGTAAGCGTTCTCAACAGGTTCCTCGTTCACGTACTCGTCTCCGGCTCTACCCAAAGCAAGAACACAAACAAAGAACCACAATAAATCACGGTGCAATGCACAAGCAACATGATGCAAAAATGACATGATATCGAGATGTGATATGCAATGCGTATCGCGCTCGGAGGAAGGAAATGATGAACCAGGCATCAACTTGGCAAACCAAGTATGCGCTGGAAAGATGAGATGATTTGGTTGAAATCGATATAAAGATCACGGAATCGGATGCCACGGTTTGCAAATGACAAGCAAAACAAGAATGGCACAAATCTGCCATTAACAGCATGATGCCACTTAGCAAGCAACAAGAAATTAAGCTACTGCACCCAAACGTACCAACAAAGTATATAGCAGTGATCTACTCAAGATGCTTGACAAAAGATGAACAACTGAGCTACGGCTAAATCACATCATAACAGGTCCAAACAAGCATGGCAAAAGTGCAAAATATATCGGTTCCACAGGACTTAGTGAAATTCTTGAACATGGCAAAATCAGCATCAGGAAGCAATGTTTAGAGCAAGAAAACAACATGCTACAGGAACTTATAATAGCAAAACAAGGCATGGCATGAATCTACTCAAAGCATAGAACAAAAGTCCCTTACTGACCATAAGCCAAAAGGATCAGAAAATATAATAACACCCATGTCAATATAGCAAGTTTAGTTAACAGTTCAACAACATGGCATGTCAAAAACAGATAACAAGTAGGCATGTTTTAGAGCTCAATGCACTCACTACAGAGCATTACATGATAAACTAAGCATACATACATCAAGAAGACATGGCATAGAAGATATACATGGCAAGAACAACATCATAGCATACGGATCAACTACAACAACCTTGGCAAAATTGAATAACATGTAAACAATCTTGGAAACATTTTATAGCAAAAAAAGTAGAGCTCGATTGACTCAAGCTATGGCACTCCATAATTGCAAACAAAGGCATGGATGGATAGAGCATAACCATATGTTCAAAACATCCTTACTGAAGTATCTCAAAATATGCATGGATCTCTCGGTAGCATCAAGTTAACATGGCATAAAAATATCGACCAAAGCAAATTTGAAATCAGCAACATCAGGGAGCCTAGTTTGCATGCTTGTGCTAGTCACCACATAGATCACAAAATACATGGCATACACCCCTGGAAAGATGGCATGGCATATTACAAAACACATGTAGGACTCAAATTCATAGGGTGCACACATCAATCATAGAAAAAATAACAAAAGTGCATGTTACATTAAGAAAGCGAAACTAACATCACATAGCCCTCTTCTAACAGCATTTGAGCATCAAGATGAGCTCAAATGAAAATGATGCAATGAGATGAAATGATCTACTCATGAGTTGAACATTTTGACATATACCCGCAATGGCGAATAATATGCAAAGTGATAAGGCATGGCAATGCCATAAATTAATCCACGAGAAAAGAACTTGGAGTGAATTTTGAGGGGGAAATTCAACCCTTAGAAGTGGATCGAGATCCGGCCGAATGGCGGCAGGAAGGCCTGGCCTTCCTTCGGAGCAGGGCAGCCAGGAGAAAGAGGCGAGGAGCGAGGCGGCAATGAGGCCGGCCAGAAGAGAGGGCGAAGCTGGCAGCCAGAAGCAGCGAGGCTGTGGTAGCCCAGGTAGCAGTGATGGCCAGCACCAGCGGCAACCTGGCGAAGACCTTGAGGCGCCGGCGACTGAACGATGGTCGGTAGCGGGGCGACGGTGAAGATAGCCAGCATGACCTCGCCGTGGAAGCAAGCCTTGTGGAGCATTGTACGGGCGAACCCCTGTGGCCAATGAACGTCGGCTGTGGCGGCAGTGAGCCATCGTCGCGAGCTGAAGACCGGCCGTGGCGTCGTCCGTAGGTAACAGGGACGTCAAAAAATGAGTGGAAGTTTGCTAAAGTGAAATCCGGTTCGGGGGGAAGGCATATATGGGTAGAAGAGCTAGAAGCTCAAATGAGGTGTCGTTTTCGCCCCCACGATCGTGATCGACGGCGGAGCATGGAAGTGACTTAGATGGGTTATTGGACTATTTTGAAGGGTGTTGGGCTGCAACAAAAAGGCCTTTGCGAGTCACGATTAACCGTTGGAGTACCAAAGCGAGCTCCAAATGACCGAAAGAAACTTGGTGGTCTACGGTGGTATACCAAGGCCGCTTGACAAACCTCGGTCCATTAGAGAAAGTTTAGTACCACGCTCACGGAAAAAGCGTAAAGGGGCGCCGGGGGACATAAGTGCGGATTGCAAAAGCGGACAACGGGAAAATGCTCGGAATCATAGGAGCGAACACGTATGCAAATCACGATGCATGATGACATGATATGAAAATGCATGACATGGACAAAATGCAAAATGAAGAAAAACCCAACCACGGAGGAATATCATATCACAATGCGAAAATGGCAAGAGTTGGAGTTACAAATATGGAAAGTTACATCCGGGGTGTTACAACACTCCACCACTACAAGAGGATCTCGTCCGAGATCTAGGAATGAAAGAACTCGGATATTAGGAGCGGAGGTGATCCTCGCTCCGGTGGCTTCACGGTCGGAATGGTGTGACCACTTCACTTTCAGGAATTTGATTGACTTGTTGCGAGTCTTGCGCTCGGTTTCTTCAAGAATAGCATGGGGTGCTCATGATAAGAGATCTTCTTGAAGGTCAATTTCTTGAAGTTGATAGTGCGTTCGGGAGTCTTGAAGCACTTGCGAAGCTGTGACACGTGAAACACATCGTGCACGTTAGCGAAGTTGGATGGAAGCTCAAGTTGATAGGCGAGATCGCCTCTTTTGCCAATGATCTTGAAAGGACCCACGTATCTAGGGGCAAGCTTCCCTTTGATACCAGGCGGCAGAGTGCCTTTCATTGGAGAGCGGAGGTAGACATGGTCTCCGATTTCAAAAGCCACATCCGCGGTGCTTGTCATCATAATAGCTCTTAGAAAAGCGATTCTGCGGCTTTGAGATTCTCACGAATGACTTTGCACATTTCTTGACACGTGATCAAGTCATTGCCAAGAAGTTGGCGTTCACCTGTCTCGGACCAATTAAGGAGAATGCGACACTTTCTGCCATAGAAAATTCGAATGGGGCCTTGCCGAACTTCGCTAAGAAGCTGTTGTTGTAGGAGAACTACGGCATATGGAAGACAATCTTCCCGCTTCATACGAAGGAAATGACACAAGCCACAGGCATATCTTCAAAGATTTGATTGGCTAACTCGACTTGGCCACTTGTTTGAGGATGGAAAGCTGTCTTTGAAGCGAATGTTGGTGCCCATGGCCTTGAAAAGAATCCCAAAACTTGGAGGTAAAGATGCTGCCACAGTCTGCAGAGATCAATTGTGGAATGCCGTGCAAGGAGACAATCCTGGAGGTGTATAGCTCACGCCAGGCGAGCTGCTGTGATAGATTCTTTGATAGGAAGAAAATGAGCCACTTTAGTAAGCTTGTCAATGACAACGAAGATAGCATCATTTCCGCGCTTGGACTTTGGAAAACCAGTCCAGAAGTCCATTTCAATATGATCAAACTTCCATTACGGAATAGGAAGAGGTTGGAGGAGACCAGGCGGTGGTTGGTGTTACTGCTTTCGCTCTTCTACGGACATCACATTCATTCACGAATTGAGCAATTTCTCGCTTCATTCGAGTCCTGTCTGACCCTTGAGGTCATGGTACATCTTAGTACTTCAGGATGAATGGATAGAAAGAATTGTGTGCCTTGTTCATAATGACTTTCGTAGATCACCCTTTGGAACCACAATCCAGTCCTCAAAGAAAAAGTATCTTTGTCATCAATGTGGAAGCACTTGTGCTTGGAAATGCCCTTGTCGATACCACGTTTCACCTTTTTCACCATGGTATCCAGGAGTTGAGCCTCCGAATTTGGTCTTCCAAAGTAGGAGACTATGAGGTTGGCAAGAAAGCCTTGAGGAACAACTTGAAGATTCAGCTTGCGTAAAGCTTCACAAAGATCCAGTTGGAAGGGCTTGAGGATTAAACTGTTCGCGATAAGCCTTCCTGCTCAAAGCATCTGCAATGACATTAGCCTTGCGGGAGTATATTCAATACTTGGGTTGTACTCTTGAATCATTTCGACCCATCGAGTTTGCCTGAGGTTGAGGTTGGGTTGAGTGAAGATATGCCAGAGACTCTTGTGATCGGTGAAAATGTCCACTTTCCTTCCCAACAAGAGATGTCTCTATGTTATTAATGCATGGACAAGCTGCCGCCAACTCAAGATACGTGAGTGGGGTAGTTCTTTTCGTTGAGCTTCGGTAGCGAGAGGTATAGGCCACAACTCTCTTCTCTTGCATTAACACAGCAAGAGACCTTGAAGAAGCATCTGAAAACTTGAATGGCTTGGATTCATCGGGAGGAGTTAAGGCAGGGAGGCTGTGAAAGTTTCTCTTTGAGGTATTGAAAGCAACGTCACACTCGGGAGACGGACATACTTCACATGCTACGGAGGAGGTTGGAAAGAGGCTTTGCAATCTTGGAGAAATTCTCAGCGAATCTTGACAATAGCTTGCAAGACCAAGAAAAGCTGAGGAGGCTTGACGATTCGAGGAGGTTCCCAATTCACAATTGCGGACACCTTCTCGGGATTAACTGCGATACCCTGGCGGATGATGATAAAGATAAAGCACTTCATCAAGCCAAAATTCACATTTGGAGAACTTAGCATAGAATTGATACTCTCACGAGCTTGTCTAGCACCAATACAAATGTTTGGCATGATCCTTCTTATTCTTGGAGAAGACCAAAATATCATCAAGATAGACCAAAGGCGAATTCATTGGTGTAGGGGTTGAAGATGAAGTTCATCATCGAGAGAATGTTGGAGGAGCATTGACAAGGCGAAAGACATGACAGTATATTCATAAGAACCAAAGCTTGTACGAATCTTGTCTTGGGAATATCTTGTTCACGAATCTGAATCGATGATAACCCATCTGAAGGTCAAGCTTGGAGAACACTTTAGCACCTTTGAGTTGCTCGAAAAGCTCATTGATGTTGGGAAGTGGATACTTGTTCTTGATTGTCTTCTTATTCAATGGGAAGTAATCGGCCAAAATCGGTCCGTGCCATCCTTCTTACGGACAAAAGAACACCACAACCCCAAGGAGATGAACTTCGGTCTGATCAAACCAGACAGCTCTTGTTCATCGAGCTGCTTCTTCAATTCCTTCAGCTCATTAGGTCCAAGCTTGTATGGGCGCTTGCAAGCGGAGTTCGATGCGGGCTCAAGATCGATACGAATTCAAGCTGGCGGTGAGGAGGCATGCAGGAAGCTCTTACGGAAAGACATCTTGGTACTCACAAGCATTTGGAATCGAGAGATAGCATCAATTCGCCCTTCTCATTGAGAGAAAACAACCGAATGGTTTCATCACGGCGGCATAGATGATCACATCATTAGAAGAGTGAGTCAATTGAATTTCCACAGCAGCACAATCAAGCTGAGCTTTGTCTTGAGAAAGCGATCCATCCAGAATAAGATCAATATCCAGTCACCAAGGACAATTGGTTTAGCAGAAATCTATAATTGCCCATCTTGATAGAGACATTGGGAACAACCAAACTAGAAGTCATAAAGCTTTCAGGAGAAACAACTCATAACTTTGGACAAAATCTCGTGTCAACATTGTGCAACTTGATGCAAAAGGATATGACATGAAAAATCGATGCACGATATCAAATAAGACTTTTGCGAGAATATCATTAGCGAGAGATTACCCATTATCACATCGAAGATTCCTCGGCGAGCTGCATTCATCATATTCACCTTGGCATGCTTGGGATTATGCTTGACCTTTGCATTCTTTGGAAGATTTCACGGGGAGGAGGCGGAAGGCGCCTTTGGTTGGCACACTTGTTTAGCATAGTGACCTTTTCTTGACACTTGTTGCAAGTCACCTCTGAGGCGGACGGTGATAAGGAGCATTTGACCTTGGAGCTTGAGAATTAGACTTGTTACGATAGCTTGGGTTGGGTGGGTGGGAAGATCCACGACCACCTGAGTTCTTCTGGCGATAAGGTGCGGAGCGGAGGAGGAGGAAGAGTAGAACTTCTTGGCTTGGCTGCCACTTGAGAGGAAGAGAAGACTGGCTGCATCCTGATTCTCTTCTTAGAAGCCTCACATTTGAGCTGGGCAGCTTCTTGCTTGATGCCATGTTGTAGAATTCATCATACTTTTACGGCTCAAAAGCACAAGAGCTAATTGCAGATCTTCTCGAGACCACCTCTGAATTGATAGATCATACTCTTTTCATCGGGGACGTCTTGCTTAGCAAAGCGGCGAGTTCTGAGGCTGGATATTGTATTGATACACAGACATGTTGCCTTGCTTGAGATTGCGGAACTCCTCACGCTTGCTCTCAACAACACTTTTGGAATGTGGTGAGCTCACGAAATCTCGGCGGAACTCATCCCGAGGTAATGACCGACCTCCTCTGGAATCTTTGTATTCTTTGGTACCACTCAACGACTTGGTCCTTGAGTTGAAGCGATGCAAACTTGACAAAGTCCTCAGAGTGCGACATTGCTACATTCAAAATGTTTGCAGATGTCCACAAGCCAATAAATCGGCGTCTGTGGCCTCGACCCGAAACTGAAAGACTTGGCTGATTAGCGAGAAGCCCGGTGAGAGTAGCAAAGAAGTCTGGTGGTTGTTGCCTTGACCTTGATTTCCTTGATTGCCTTGCCCTTGAGTGCAGCTCTTGCAGAAGCTGCAAAATCATCTGAGCATTGGCATTGGTGGCTGCCATGATAGCTTGCCATGCCTCGGGCGGAGGTGGAGGTGGAGGGTTCGGTGATTCCCATCATTGCGTTCCGGATTACGACTGGCGTTGGCGGAGCCATTAACGAAGAGGTGACATCCGTTAGCACTTGATGAACAGAGATGAACAAGTTGAATCAGCGGATAGAAATTGCAACATATAGTCTTCACAATAAACATTCAAGACAAGGATGAGCGAATGAATTCCAAAGTTAACATCACCGCGTCCATTAAGGTGAGAAGCCACTTGATTAAAGGTTGATGAAAAAATAACAAAATTAAATTTGGAACAAATAAGTGGTAAGGATTACCCAATCACGAACCAAATATACTGCGGGAAGAAATGCTAGAGCTACTTGAATCCCACCTATAAACTCTCGAAACTTTACTGGTTATGCAATGCGGTGTTGGGGATACGGGGGGACACAAAATATATCACCCAAACTAACAATACCTAGATCATTTGTATCCATCCGTCAACACATAACCAAGAAACCTTGGAAATATATCTCGAGGCTTTGTCCGGATGAGACATCCTACGGTAAGAAACCAAGCCTCGAGTTTTCCCCATTAAAGGTGGCCCTCTGATCTACGATTTTAGGCTGACCTTTCGAGAAGAATAACTGAGTCCCTAGGGGGTGGGGGGTTAAATAAAGATGACCTCGGACTCCTTGAAAACCGAGGGAAAAAGAAACTAGGTGGCAAATGGTAAAACCAATGTTGGGCCTTCTTTGGAGAGTCTTATTCAAAGCAAACTGTCAAGGGGTCAATAAATCACCCAACTTGATGTAAGAGAGCGAAATCAAGGAACATAACACCGGTATAATGGAAACTAGAATTGGCAAGAGTGGAACAAAACACCGAGAGCATAAGGCCGAGCCTTCACCTTTACCAAGTATATAGATGCATTGCTTATAAGCGAGATATATTGTGATCCCCTAACAAGTAAAACATGTTCCAACAAGAACAACATCTCCATGTTCCAACAAGGAACAAACTTCATCTTCACCTACTCGCTAGCTTGGCAGCTATAAGAGGGAGCTGAGCAAAGCGGTAACATAGCCAAACAACGGTTTGCTAGGAAAGGATGGTTAAGGGCTGACATGGCAATATGGGAGGCATGATAAAGAAAGTGATAGGCATCATTAGCATAGGCATATCAAAAGCGGCATCTAGCATAGCAAAGATAGAAGTGATTTAGAGGTATGGTCATCTTGCGCAAAGTTCTCGAGTTAAGCCAGCTGTGATCCACCGTAAGCGTTCTCAAGCAGGTTCCTCGCGTTCACGAACTGCGTCTCCGGCTCTACCCAAAGCAAGAACACAAACAAAGGAACCACAATAAATCACGGTTGCAATGCACAGCAACATGATGCAAACATGACATGATATGCGAGATGTGATATGTGTGCATTAATCTTTACGCAGCGCTCGGAAGGAAAATGATGAACCAGGCATCAACCAGCAAACCAAGTATGCCACTGGAAAAGATGAGATGATTTCGGTTGAAATCGATAGAAAGATCACCGGAATCGGATGCCACGGTTTGCAAATGACAAGCAAAACAAAAGAATGGCACAAATCTGCCATTAACGGCATGATGCCACACCAGCAAGCAACAAGAAATTAAGCTCGCACTAAGCGTATCAACAAAGCATATGGCGATGATCTACTCAAGATGCTTGACAAAAGATGAACAACTGAGCTCACGGTTAATTCACATCAACATAACAGGTCCAAACAAGCATGGCAAAAGTGCAAAACATATAAACTTCCACGGACTTCAGTGAAATTAATGAACATGGCAAAAAACAGCATGCCAGGAAGCAATGTTGAGCAAAAAGTAACATGCTACAAGAACTTATAATAGCAAACAAGGAATGGCGCTGAATCTACTCAAAGCATAGAACAAAAGTCCCTACGACCATAAGCCAAAAAGGATCGAGAAAAATATAGTAACACCCATGTCAAACTAGCAAGTTTAAGTTAACAGTTGATTCAACAACAGGGCATGTCAAAAAGCAGATAACAAGTAGGCATGTTTAAGAGCTCAAAGCACTCACTACAGAGCATTACATGATAAACTAAGCATACATACATCAAGAAGACATGGAATAGAAGATATACATGGCAAGAACAATATCATAGCATACGGATCAACTACAACAACCTTGGCAAAATTGAATAACATGTAAACAATCTGCGGGGAACACATTATAGCAAAAGTAGAGCTCGATTGACTCAAGCTATGGCACTCCATAATTGCAAACAAAAGGCATGGATGGATAGAGCATAACCATATGTTCAAAACATCCTTACTGAAGTATCTCAAAATATGCATGGATCTCTCGGTAGCATCAAGTTAACATGGCATCAAAATATCGACAAAAGCAGGGGCTGAAATCAGCAACATCGAGGGCACCTAGTTTGCATGCTTGTGCTAGTCACCACATAGATCACAAAAATACATGGCATACACCCCTGGAAAGATGGCATGGCATATTACAAAACACATGTAGGACTCAAATTCATAGGGTGCACACATCAATCATAGCAAAAATAACAAAAGTGCATGTTACTGTTGAAAGCGAAACTAACATCACATAGCCCTCTTCAACAGCATTTCGGGCATCAAGATGAGCTCAAATGAAAATGATGCAATGAGATGAAATGATCTACTCTTGAGACGAACATTTTGACATATTACACGCATGCAAAGCGAGACTACAGGTGCAAAGTTATGATGCGTTGAAAATGCCTACAAATTAATCACGAGACAAAAACTTGGACGAATTTTTGGGGAGAAAAGTCAACCGCTTGAAGTGGATCGAGATCCGGCGAATGTGAACCGAGAACTGCGTGACTCGCTGGGAGGCAGGGGCCGGGAGGAAAGAGGCAAGGCGATGGCCCAGGGCGAGGAGCCAGCCGAGCCTGTGGCAAGTGGCGCGGCGTGGGCGCGAGGCAGGCCAGCGCGCCATGAGCGGCAATGACGAGTCAGGGCGGCAGCGACCTGGTGAAGGCGGCGACCCGCCGGAAGATATCAGGGCAGCGGAGTTTACGCCGGCAGTAGCGGAGACTTGTGTTGGCCGACCCGACGGCAGGCGGAGCCGTGGCCAGTGGGAGGCCAGGCGTGAGAGAGCGGGCTGGGCCGTTTATCGGCGGACGGACGTGTCCGGCGGAGTGGAAAAGGCTAGGTTTGATCCGGTTTGGGGAAGGCATATTTATAGGTAAAGAGGAAGTCCAAATGAGGTGTATTTTGCCCACGATCGTGATCGACGAGGG
>JAHIAM010012910.1:0-26486 GCA_021605205.1 Aegilops longissima
TCGGTCGTCGAAGAGGTTGTCACCATAGTATTTATTCTGAGAGGAGTAGTACATTTTTGTGACATGCATTACTAGATATGGCTAGTCAAATACTAAAACAGGATGGGCGTGGTAGTACTCCTAAATCAGAACGGTGGTGCTACTAGTACTAGTAGTAGTACTACCAATGTAGTACTCCTAGGAATACTAACCTAGCATACTACCGTTGGTCAAATTATTACGTGCTACTCCTCACGGTGAAGTGACAAGACCTGCGTCGGAGATGACACTGAGTATAGGCGCCGTGTTCGGCATACCATAGTCAGCCTCACCGTCTGCAGTCACTATCATCATGGATGTAGAGCTAGCACCCTTACAACTAGCCATTTAAAGCATAATTTCCCGTGCGTAGATGCGTGCATTGCGGAACCTGGATTGGGGTGGGCGGCTCGGCGTGACCATCGCGCCAGATTTTCCGGCCTTCTAGATGTGGTGGGGAGGAGATAAGGCTGATTGTGAGAGACAAGGAGTTGTTTGTAAATAGGGAACAAGTGCGGGCATCTTTACGCAAAAATGGAGAAGCTTGGTTTGTATGCACGAGATCTAGATCCGGCGGCTATTGGTGAAAGATGGGAGGCACAACATCATCACCAACTCAGGACTGTTTGATTCGCGAGGATTTTGAAAGCAGGAATAGGACACGGCAATATTACAAGTTTCAAACTGATATTACAAATGTTAGGAGTAATGCTGCACCTAGGAAGAGGAATTACTAGGAATTTCGTAAGAACTTTCGTTACTTTAGGTGGATGCAGATGTTATCGTACAAACTAAAATCCACGCCTAACAAGTCACTAATGGGCAAATAAGTTTTGAGTCTCTGGCCACTTGATGTTTCAAAAAAAAAATTCAACCTGCGGAGACTTTGTCATTTAGGCTTAGGCAGCTTGTGGTGATCAACCGCCATTCATTGTTGCGCCGAAGGCATAAACCTCATTACCTTGAGCACACTTGCCTCGGAACAAAGAACACAGCCAATTTAATCTCGGATGTGTTGCCTCGGTAGTCGATCAAATCAATTTTTGTAAGATGGAGATCAAGGCATTCGATGAGATTGTATAGTGCAGCACATTTTTCACTTTGAGGTCTTTTTATTTGCAAAGAGAGAACATATTAGAGCAGCTGGCTGCATAAGATTACCGTGTCATCAAGAGGTACCAATATCATTCGCTCATATGATAGGGTTGGCTGGCTAGTGATATTTTTCACTCTCTCTCTCTCTCTCTCTCTCTCTCTCTTTCTCTCTTCTGTTTCCTCTCATTTAACTAGGAGCACGTGAAGAGCTTGGGCATTTGTTGCCTTCCACTATGTGGCCGATGCCATATTTAGCAAAAGTATGCCACATAATACGCATCGATGTCAAATCAAAATATTTTGGCACCGCTCTCGCTATGTGAGAGAGTTGGCACCGCTGTGCACAGACCCACATGTATAAACAAATCAATCAAACCAACTACACCAGCCTCTCACTCTCCCAAACAAGTGTTTTTATTGCCTCGGTCCTCTCTCTCTCCCCGTAGTGTTTTTCATTCGTGAGTTAATTTGGCACGAACAAAGTAGGTGATCAGATTGGGGCACCGGTGAGCAATGGAGGGCATCGATGCCAAATGCATCACAAGTGAATTTGGCACGTGTTTTGGCCTACATAGCCCACTTTTGTACTCCTCTCGTCCCAAAATTCTTGTCTTAAATTTATCTAAATACGGATGTATCTAGTTTAGTGTTAGATACATCCGTATCTAATCAAATGTAAGACAAGAATTTTAGAGACGAAAAACTCTACGTATTTAGTATAAAATTTTGACCATAGATTTACCTAAGAAAATGCCAATGCATGTCACTAAAAATTACACCATTTGAAATTATGTTCAAATCTGAATCCAACGATATAGTTCTTAGTGACATGCATTAACATTTTGTCAATTAAATCTATGGTCAAATTTTGATACTAAAATTGGAAGAGTAAACGGAGGGCCGGAGTAGTACTTGCCCTTAGGGTAACCATAGAGTTCTTTGGAGTAGTCTAAGTTACTTTCCACTATGACTAGCCTAGGCTACTATAGTAGTCTGACATAAAAATGATGCAGGTGATCACGTGAGAAAAATACTAAAAACATTTCTTTTCGGTGCGGTGCGTAGATGTAGTTTTGAACACTACATTTGTCATCGTAATTTGGGAAAATTACGAAAAAATTGAGCTACGTTGTGATTACCATTTACTAATAGGAAAGAAGTTTCACCTTGATGAGTAGCTTCTCCGTGCATGGAAAGCATGTAAGGAATCCAACAACTTGATCCAGATTGGGGCGATAGATTTTAGTGCTAAGATCTTCACTATGCGCATGGATTGGGTCAAGCTTGTGGGAATCATTTTACGGAAGGCGGTCATAAATACATCAAGAAGAAATTTAAAATGTGAATTTCAAGAAGGCGGAGAAGAAGATGAGTGATGTACGAATGATTACGGATCAATAAAGAGTTAGGAGAATTTGGCGAGCCAGTACACCAGCGCTGTCAATTTGGTAGCGTCGATGACCCTGATTTTGTTGGACCTTCTAGATCCGATACAAGCAATCTCTCAAGGAAGGTGCATTCTCAATGACCATAACGTGGAACAGCTGGAGTTATCTCTTCCCAATTGATGTCTTGTTGCGGGGCCAGACAAGACACATAAATCCATCGGAGATTCATCGAGGCAATGTGGAGGCTAATGAACCCGTGGATCTGCTCAAGGCGAAGGTACTCGGCCTTGATACAGCTGCGAGCATGTGCTCCATAGCCTTCTTCAAGATGACAACGTCGAAGAGGTCGAGCTGCTTGAGTTGAGGAGAAGAAGAGTGGTAGCGGCATTGTCTGGGGAAGATAGCGAGGCTAGCTGGCGGCTTGGCGTTGGCGTGGTAGTGCGGATGGCGGCGAAGGCGACATCGTCGAGCTTCAAGCTGAGCTCCTCGAGCTGATCTAGGCGAGGATAAGAACCACTCGTCGAACTTGGGTTGGACCTTGCGGTTGATCTTGAACATGCGGATGTCAAGGCGTCTGGCTGGCCCAGTGCGATGAAAGGATCTTGGAGGCTGCGACCATGCGTTTGCAATCCCGTCGCAGAGGCAGCTGTCAGCGGTGAGTTGAGGGCGCAGGCACAGGCGCCACCGCCCGCAGAGAAGCGAGGTGATGCATGGCGAGTTGGTGGGGAGGAGGCGATGATGAGCAGCATGTCATCGGGGAGGCTCTTGATGAAGTCGAGCTCACGGATGCGGTTTTAGCTCGAGCCGCCTCCGCTTGTTGGCTGCCTGCCGTCCATCTCAACCCGTGGCGGCAGCGGTGTACCGTGTGCTGGTGTGTGATGTCTGCTGGGTGTGCGTGAGTCGTCATACTGTGCATGCCGCATGCGTGGTGGTGAATTGTCTTGAGAGTCGTCCTTGCGCGAAGTTGCCCTCTAGTTTACTTATTTTCACCTTTGCCACATGGGCCAGCACACCAAGATCTGAGAACACGGTGACAATGCAGCATGTGGATTGGTTGACCGTCAACTAAACAATATCACAGAACTATCTGTTGACACGGTGGCGTATAATCCGTCGATATAGAAGTTTGAGAGTGAGAGGAGGCCCGAGAGAGACGAGAGAGAGAGAGAGAGCTACTCCCTCCATTCGATAATGTAGTTACAACATTTTTAAGTCAAACTTTTGAAACTTTGACCAAGTTTATAAAGAAATTACTTATATCTGCAATACCAAAGATAAATGATAGTATGAAGTAATTACATGTTGTGATGAATCTAATGATCGTTCGAGATGTAAATGTTTTCTCCACATATACTGGTCAAACTTTTACGAGGTTTGACTTTTCAAAACATCCATATGCTTATGGGCGTGTGAGTCCCTAGAGAGAGAGAGAGAGAAAAAGTGTGTGTGCGTGTGTGAAAGAGACATGGACAACACACGATGAAAGTGGAGAAAAGGCGTCGTGTCTTATGCAAACATATCACACATGCATCTTGACAACGGAGGCAAGGTGAGGAGATAGTGTGTGGTTGTTTGGAACCGAGAGGAAGACCCTAGCGTGGCCAAGAGGTCGACAAACAAGGAGAGAGGTCGAGAGGGCGTATGGAGAAAATGCAGACATGGGGAGGAGAGAGTGTATCTTTGTCATAGAGATCCACGGAGATCGTGATGGGACTACATGGGTGGGAGATCGAGTGACAAGGTGTGTGCGTGATAGAAGATGCCCGAGAGATATCGAGATATCACGTATGGATGGAAGGAGACAATACGTGTGTTCACGATGGCTAGTAAGAGATAATCATACTTAGGAGGGAGTGCTTGCGCCTATGGCCCTGTTTGGATACTCTAACTCAGTTAGAGGTTAGAGTTAGATTCTAACCTGAACTAACTCTAAGTAAAGAGGTGTTTGGATGGCAGGGGTTAGATGGAGCACGGATCTGGTGAGGCACCTTCACAGGCGGTGCGAGAGGGAGGGAGGAGAGACGAGAAGCCGAGGAAGTGGGGATGGATCTGTTGCGGGGAGGCGAGAGAAAAAGTGTTTAATAGTGGTCTCGAGAAGAACTAACCCAAATAAGCACCTCTTGGATGGGTTAGTTTTTGGATGGGTTAGATGCATCTAACCTAAACTAACCCTCTGTTTGGATCTTTTTGGGTTAGTTGACTCCAAACTAACCCAAACTAACTCTAACCCATGGATCCAAGCAGAGCCGATGATGGAGTGAGGATTATGGTACTTAGGGGTGCGTGTCACATGGAGAGAACAAGAGGCGGAGAGTGTTGGATGTGGCGAGACATGTGTATGTGTGAACAGAGGGAGATATAAGGCCAGTTTGGCTTGCGTCGTGAGCATCTTTTGTGTGGCACTGGGGTTGTGGCTGGATTTCATGCCGCTTGTTTGGTTGCTACCTTGTGAAAAAGAAAGCCGCTTGGGCTGGGTTCCTTGCACTTTAATTGCTTTGGCTGAACTCCAAACACTGCAATTAGCTTTGGCCCAAGCGACCGATTTGAGCGCTGGCCGTGCACAGTCGTCTGACCCGAACTAACATGCAACATGGATGGATATTAGCATTTAATAATTGATGCATGGATTGATTGATGGGGCGTTGATGCTTTGCTGGCCGGGCATGAACCAAGCAGCTTCACACCACACAAGCGACGGGCGAAATATTTTACATCTCACGTCCACAGAGGCGTGCCGTCCATCAAGGCATGAGGTCAGGTCACGAACCAAACTGACCAATAAAGTTTGAGAGAGATTGAGGAGCCCGATAAGGCTGAGTGGTGCGTCGAGATAGCTGAGAGGAAGAGATATTCCATCCGCTCGATAATCACGAGTGCATGTAAATTTTTAGAAGTCAAACTTTGGAAACTTTGATCAGGTTTATGCAAATGTTATTTATATCTACAATACCAAAGATACATCATACAAAACTACATCTCATGGTGAATCTAATGGTATATGTTTGCCGTACTAGATGTAATTCTTTTCTCCGTACATGGTCAAACTTTGTGATGTTTGACTTTTCAATAAATCTATGTGCTATGGACGGAGGAGAGTGCCTCGGTCAAGACAGATCAAGTGCGTGTGAAGGAGAATGAGTAAGTGTGCAAAAAGAGTATGTGTGTGAAAGAAAGTGACAACAAGCGATAAATTAGAGAGAGTGTGTGTTTTTCGTTTCTTATGCGAACATATCACGCATGCATCTACGAGATGGAAGCGAGGCGAGGAGATACGAAGATAGCTAGTGTGTGATTGTTTGCAGCGGAGAGACACCTGTAGCACATGTCCAATAGAGTCGGCCAACAAGGAAAAAAGGTCGAGAGGGACACATGGATGGCATGGGCGCATGGGGAGGGAGAGAGGTGTGTTTGTGATAGAGATCCCTCGAGATCGTGAGGGACTATATGGGTGGGAGATCGAGAGTGCGTGCGCGATAGAAAGATGCCCGAGAGAAATCGAGATAGACCATGCACATGTTTGTGATGGAGACTAAGATTAGCTAGTCATATACATATAGGGGGACTGCGTGTGCCTACAATTGAGTGAGAGACCATCATACTTGGCTAGCTGGGCATGAGATTGTGTGTGTGTGTGTGCGTGTGAGATGGAGAGAGAGCGAGGGAGAGAGATAGAGTTTTAGATGGGCCTGCTCAGTGCAAGTGAGATATGCATGTGTATGTGTGACCAGGTGGATGGAGAGTTTGAGAGAGGGGGGGGAAGAGCTCAGGGGCGACATAGTGGTGCGTGAGAGAGTTCTGGGCAAGAGCCAAGGAATTTGTGTGCGTCTGATGAGTGCACCAAGATATCTAGCTTGGACTAGCTAGAGTATCATACATAGTGTCTGAGAGAGACCTATAGATGGTGTATATATGAATCACGAACTAGAAAGACCCCCCCACACACACACAGAGAGAGAGAGAGAGAAAGGAGAGGGACCAACAAGGTTTTTGTCTCAGATCGTGCGAAAGAATTGAAGATTGTCGGCGAGAGAGTGAGAGAGAGAGAGAGAGAGAGAACATGAGTCAGGAGAGAGGGAGGTCGCGTTTATGCATCAAAGACTGATATAAACCATGTTTCGATATAAACTTGCATTCAAATATTTAAATTGGAGAACATGTTATCGCAATCCACACATGAGCGGATATATCATTATATCAAACAAGTTCATTAATTTGACTTTCAACATGTTCATGGAGTACTATCTGCTTGTACAACATGCTACTCGATTGAGGTGTTCAATTTTGGATTTAGTTCACTATTTTGACCTCTTGAGCAGAGCTAGTTCATTGAATCGAGATATTTCATTTTGGGTTTGATTCGCGTTTTTTAGTGGGTCAACTATTTGTCATATAGTAAATCGCTAACAAGCGAGCATGTAAAACACATTATTCGAGCATCATCTCTCCATCTAAAAAAGTGGCAAGCTAATATTTCAAAATTTGATTGAATCGACTTGGTAAGGTAGGCGTGGATGCTCGTTCTCCCAAAATTTGAGCGAACCATTAAACATCCTCTACGCTTTCGGTGGAATTCGCGAGCAAATAAATGGGAGGCGAAATTACCGTCCTATGTGGGACACGCATCAATTGGCCGTTGTACATCGAGGTAGGTTAGTAACTTCATCCAACGCGCCTTCTCCTCGGCGAAATGACATGTGCGAATAATTTATAAACCATGGTCGGAAAAACACGCTCTCCTCGCGAAATAGCTCGCGCCCACTATTTCAAAACACGCTCTCCTCGCTTGAAATCGCTCGCGCCCACTATAGTTCAAAACCGCCCTCCTGCTTGAAATCGCTCCACCCACTATTTGGGAGAAGCAAAGTTACTCTACTATCCCGACCCTCGGTACACAGACCCAGGCCGAGAAGCCTATAGGCAAGGGTAGGCTGTAACTCCCCTCACATTTCAGGACAAATCGTCCAAGTAAGACATGGTTCCTCCCTCAAATTCCCCCGCCCCCCATTCATACCTCGTGGCATCAAAACACCTTCTCCCAGGAAGCTCCCTTCTCCGAGCATGAAACCTCAGCCCCACCTCCATGGCGCCCCCGCACCAATTTCTGGCCGCCCTCCTCCCTAATGCGGAGACCTGTCCAATTGCCGTCGTGCCTTGGGCGTGTGCCTCTTACTCCGTGTTGCTGGTGTTGCCTCGATGTGACGCGTGAACCATCGGGCCGATTCATCCCGCCGTTGTTCCACAGTGCGGGCGGCTCCAACCGGATCCGTCGAGTCTGGCGCTGCTTCCAGCGTGGCCGTCGACCATGGCGACATCGCTCTTTCCTTGCCGCTGGTCGCCACCGCAACATGGCCTCACCGACTTCGGCAGCTGGACCTGCCTACTTCACCATGCCGCCCGGATAGGTCGCACCCTCATCTGAAATCACTTTATTTAGGCGTCGATTGTCTTAATTTTATTACGGGCCAATCGATTCCCTATGGGAAGCAGCACCCCTCGGCGGCGGAGCTCCTAGGCTGCCGATTGGCTGAACTCGCGTAAGGTGCGGGGCCGCAAGTTCGTCATGAGCGGCGCAGATAGCTATCTTTTAGAGTTGCGTGGGTTGAAAATCTTGCCGCCGGATCTGGATGTGAGGAGTCTTTGTGGATTGGCGGCGGCGCAACCACAGTAGTCTGTGGGGGGCGGAGGCGGGGTTTTGGCGAGAACCCGCAGACGGCGGAGGCAGAGCTGCTCTGCCGTTGGTCGCTGGCTCTTGAGGAAGATTCGAGCAGTGTCGGCCGGGAGGCACAAGGCGGCCATCAAGCCATCCGGCGTAGATCGGACGATACCAAAATAAAATAAAATCGTGTGACCCCAATTTACTCTTGATCAGCAGGCGTGTGACCACTCTCGTACCTTCTTTGTTGATCTCTTAGTGTATTTCTTGGATCAAAGAGATATGTCGTTCTTAACATTATGTGTTATCTGCATCTTGAGACACACGTCTTCCGACTCACAGCTGCTCCAACAAGGGAAGCATACACGAAAGACTACAGTCCCCACTCAGCAGTTCCCACATCGAATCGCATGCCCGACATGGACAGCCACAACAAGCTGCGGGGCCATCGACAAGTCAGCACATGATGCTCACTCCTATGGATGGCAGCCGGATAGGTTGTACCCTCATATTACTTAGGTGCAACATTTGTAGCTTTGTTATTCATTAAGAGCATAAAATAGATCATCACATTTGTTGTATGTTCATGCTGATCTCTTACGGGTCTTGTTAGGGAGTTCACGCTGTTCCATAGTTTAGCTAAGATACTTGTTCTTTAGGTAGCGCTGTTCCATAGTTATCATCCATCAGCCAATGCTATCCCACAGGCTGGTGATTATAGTACTATACCACTTCTAGTATTACCTATGTTGTTCTTTAATACTTTTGTGTGCCATCTAGTTAATCTAAGTACAAGCGATACATATTCTGTAGCTTTCATCTGTGTTCTCCTTTAGTTTATGAGACTGTTGCTGCTAGTTAACCCCAGTCCTACTATTTATATAGTCTCTCTACAGGCACTCATTTACATAAATCTAACTACTAGTTGTCTTCCATGCATGTAGATATAATTGCACACACTGATATATCCACAAGAACCTCACGAACAATGTAAAGGCCAATAAACTTGATGTCAATGATACCCAATATGATGGAACATGTAAAGGCGGTTCTTGAAGACTTGTAGAAAGATGATGAATCCTCTTCACCCCACAAGGTCCTTGCTCTAACTTGGCACTGTGATATGGGTACAACATGCATATAATGTCTGGAGTGTATCTACTCTGTTGCAATGCCATGTGCTTAGCATCTTGATCATGCATGTAAATATGTCATGCCTTCCTTTTTCATTACCTATTCCATTCATGATAACATGTTTTCAAATTCAAATCTTGTCATTCTACTCTATCGCAATGCCATCTGCTTAATTTGGACATCATGCTTCGAATATCTTATGCATTGTTATTCATCGGTATGTACTTCATCATACGCCATACCATGTTTTCTTACATTGAAGTGTTGTTCTAGTGCTCTGTTGCAATGCCATCTTATTTTCCCAATCATACTGCGTGTATGTTGCCTTAGTTATTTCGTATGTATTCCGCTAGCATATAGTTTTACATTCAACTAGTGTTTTTTTTCTGTGTTGTCTGTCGTATCCCTAGCTCTTACACCATACTCCCTCCGTCCGGATTACATGTTGCGAAATGGATAAAAAGGATGTATCTAGGACTGAAATACACCTAGACCCATCCATTTTTTCGGATGGAGGAATACATGTCAATATGTCATGCCTTTCTATTCTTTAGTACCTATTCTATCTCTCTTTGTGCATGTTTTATAATTAAAGCACCATTCTTCTATACAAGGCATGCAAGGGAAGGCGACTATGTTAGAATCTAAAGGGTTACAAACAAGGTCTTTGCAAAAGATCCAAGCGCCGAGGAGATAATAAACCAACTCCAGTTTTATAGATCTTGCTCGTACGGAGAAACCCAACTCCTCTCGATAATAAGCGATTCGATTGGCCAAAGAACTAGTCCGCTCTAGTCGAGCAAAAATATGTCAACTCAATTCTAAGAAGCGTGTGCATATCCTTGCATCATGAAATTTTATAGCATGCTGATCATATTTTCTACATGTTTCTTACCCATCTCTCTTTTAGAAAATAAGCTTAAGGATAGAAGAATTTCTGCAATGGTATCGTTTATGAGGAAAGATTCTTGCAGAAATTCTCGTGCTCAATGTAGATGTAAGTACCATTGTATATCACTATATTTTACATCAGCATGTATTTTGTTAATCGGCGTGAATCAACCTTTATCGATCTAAATTTAGTTGTAGCAAAATGTATGATTAAAGGCCACAATGTTGATTTTGTAAGGAAAACTGCACAGTAGTTTTGCATCTGAGCTGCATGAGTGTACTATCTCATATCGGTGGGTTTGAATACTTTGGTTCTGCGTTGGGTTTTCGGTGTTTTTTTCTGTGTTGTCTGTCGTATCCTAGCTCTTACATCATACTCCCTCCATCCGGATTAAATGTCGCGAAATGGATAAAAGCTGGATGTATCTAGAACTGAAATCGCCTAGACCCGTCCATTTATTTCGGATGGAGGAATATATGTCAATATGTCATGCCTTTCTATTCTTGATACCTATTCCATCTCTACTATAGCATGTTTTATAACTGAATCACCATTCTTCTATATAAGGCATGCAAGGGAAAACGACTATGTTAGAATCTGAAGGGTTACAAACCAGGTCTTTGCAAAAGATCCAAGCATGAGGAGATAATAAACCAACTCCATTTTCATAGAATCTTGCTCGGCCGAGAGAAACCCAAGTCCCGATGATAATAAGCGATTCGGTGGCCAAGAACTAGTCCGCTCGATCCAGCAAAGAATGTCAACTCCATTCTAAGAAGCGTGTCGTATCCTCGCATCATGAAATTTTATAGCATTCGATCATATTTTCTACATGTTTCTTACCCATCTCTCTTTTAGAAAATAAGGTTAAACGATAGAAGACTTCCTCTATTGGGATCGTATTCAAGGAAAATATCTTGCGAGAATTCTCTGTGCTCCAATGCTGATGTAAGTACCTATTGTATATCACTATACTTTTACATCAACATGTATTTTGTTAATCGGCATGAATCTAACCTTTATCTGATCTAAAATTAGTTGTAGCAAAATGTTAAAGGCGCCAATGTTGATTTTTGTAAGAAAAACTGCACAGTAGTTTTGCATCTTGAGCTACATGAATGTACTATCTCATATCACGCACATTCTTGAATTGTAGTGCTTCTCTGGTTGCCCATTCATTCATTGTGTCAATGTTGCTTTCGTACTACCTTACGGCTGATGATAGTTGTGCCATATTGTGTTAATTTGGTGTAGGCTAGTTGCCCAAGCGTTCGTTGTGTCAATGTTGCTTTCCTATTATCGACTTGGCCAATGATAGCAATGCTAGTGTGTTAATTTTGTGCAGGTTGCTGAAGATAAGAAGACAAACTCTGAAAACAGCAAAGGCAACCCCATTGTTTCTTTCCGATAAATCTAGGCCAGGTAATATGGCAATAACTCATGATTAATCTGTTTGGTTCCGTCCTAATTTATGTTATGATGAAGTGGTGAGACACTCTCCACTATCAATAATACAAGCCTGCCAAAATCGCCATCTGAATCATTAGATATCCTCTCTCGAATGCAGCGGAATAAATGTATGTTTGTGAACCAATTAATGGCTGAAGCAATGATGAAAATGGTGGATGAATCGAGGTGCGAGTCATGCGACACAACAAGCGATCAATGTTTTCGGAGAAAGTGTAGAAAGCGAAAGAACTTGCCAACATGCTTATGGGCATCATCATCTTGAGGTTGCAGATTGTGGCGTTGTAGATGGTTAGGTTACGCTCATTTATTTACTGGCATCAATCTTTGATTGCCCGGTGGATGTAATTTCTGTAGTATATATGCTAGATGTGCAGCGTTATTCCATGTATGCCGTACCTTTGCGTGATCGGTTTTGGTCACATGCATAATTGCTCGTCGTAATGGGCTCAAATTATCTAATTTGGCCTAAAGACATGTCACGAACTTTAGTGGGCCCATTAAGTTAATGGGCGTTACTAAACGCCGAAGTTAATGGTCGGCCCTCTTACCTCCGAGGTCGTTAACGAGCCGACATCGAAGCGAGCAACAGGTGGCCCGGTTTATTTCACGGGCGTTAACGAGCCGTTACTAAGTTTGGGCTACATATGGCCCAACTATCTTTGTGAGCCTTTAGCAAGCGAAAGGGCAATGGGCTTGTCTTGGACCATGAAGACCATGGGCGCTAAGAGGCGAAAATCGGTTGTATTGTAAATGGCCCAACTATGTTGTGGGCCTTTAGCGAGCGAAAGAAAGCCGGGCTGGTATTGGACCATGAAGGGCATGGGCGTTAAAAGGCAAAACTAAGGTCCGACTACAAATGGCCCAACTCATTTATGGTCGTTAACGGGCGAAAAGGCACAGGGCGGAATTATTAACACTTAAATGGTTAGCTAAAGGCCAAAACTCGGTCCGACTACAAATGGCCCAACTGATTTATGGGCCGTCAGCAAGTGAAAGTGACACGGGCCATAAAATTGGCCCAACACTTAAATGGGCAGCTAAAAGGCGAAACTCAGGTCAGACAACAAATGGCCCATCAGTTTATGGGCCATCAGCAATGAAAAGACACCAGACAGTAAACTAGCACAACATTTAAATGGGTGGCTAAAAGGCGAAGATGTACATCACGAAAATTGGCCCATCCATTAAATGGGCGTTAACGAACAAAATCTCATCGGGCGATATTGAGCCCAAATATATAGCGGGCTATAACGGTCTCAAGCGGCGATGGGCTGCAATGGTGTCAAATCTTTAACAGGCGTTGGCGAATTGAATTGGCACATCTCGTATGGGCCATGGGCTAAATGGACTGACACAAGTAGGCCTTATATGGGCTGGCACTGCTAATTTTCTTGGGCGGCCTTTTCACGAGGAATGGGCCTCTGTTGGGTCATGCCGCGTGTCGACGTATCATAGGCGCCTTCCGTCAATGAGTGGATGACATCTGTCCCAGCGATGAGCGACCGTGTTTCCTCCAGCCAATGATGATTTTACCGTGGAAAATCCCCATTGGTCGGGGCTGTTAACGGGTTATCGGATCAAAACCCGACCGATAGCTTAACGGCGTTCCGTTACGGTGGATGCCGCGTGTCGGTCACCCTTAACGAAGCGCGCCACGTGACGCGATTTATCGTCATGGAAGTGGACATACAATGACGGCGACGCGGTATGACTATCTTGATTACATCATAAATTTGTCATGGATGTACATGCATGAAAAAAAGCGCGACCTCTTGTGACAAACACGTATCATCACGGAAGTGTATTTTTTTTGTAGTGAGGTCTTTCATAGTTTTCCACAAACCGATCAATCAATATATCGGTGAGGTCTCACCCTCTTTCCCATGTCACATCGATCAATCTATACCTCTCTATATAGGATTAACATATATATAGCTAATACACCCACATTAATTATATATCCAACGTCCCCCTCTCATCATCCATGCCTTCCACTTCATCTCTCAAGCGCGTGCACAATGGCGAAAGGCCGAGGCGATGAGACCCTGCCCCCTCCTAACATCACTATATATCGAGGCTAATATGAATGTGATCATTAGACAATTGCTGCTAAAAAGGTTTAATTTCATGAATTGACCCTCCTCATAAAGGATTAGCAATGCTTGGCCCCTAGCTCATTTATTTTTCATGGCTCCACCCACTGCATTTACAACAGCGTGCGTGTTACGCCCTCTCTCTCTAAATATCGATCTACGCACTTGTGCATTCCTTCATAGTCTCCTCCACTCGGCCCCTCGCACCATCTTCTAGCCCCCACCAAATTTTGCCACATGTACAATCTATGAGACTCCATGGTTGAACTTAAGCATAATGCACAAACCTCAAAACAACAGTGGTTCTCTTTTGTTCTAGAATCTTCCATATCATAACTGCCCAAACTTTTTTCTAGTTGAATTGCCATTATTTGTTTTTACTTTATGCTTTACAATGCACAATTCCATGAATCATAAAATAGATTAAGGGCTTCTTTGATTCAAAGGATTCTCAAAAGGAACTTTGGAGGATTCTAATCATTAGGAATTTTCCTATCTTGGTTGTTTGATTAGTAGGATTGTAAACCATAGGAATTTTTCCATATGATTCATTTGCACTAGATTTCATGGAAACATCCCATCCACTAAAACATCTTTGAAAGAATTCTGTGTTTTTCCATGCACAATCAAACACTCGTACAATCTGTAGGATTCAAGGCGACATTCCACTATAATCCTATGTTTTCCTATTCCCACGTTCTTAGCTTTTTATAAAAACTAAGAGGTGCTTGGATCAAGGACTTATTTTAGTATAACTAAAAATAGTCTCTTTAAGAGACTAAAGTTCCAAGCACCCCGACTAAGAAGGGCTAAAACTAGTCTTGAGACTAAAAAATTTTAGTCGGGGTACCCCTACTAAAATGTGGATTAGTCCTCTCTCTCTCATTTAACTCCTCTCCTCTCTCCTTTAACTGCAGGCGAGTTCTGGATTGGAGGTTTGGAGGATAATAAATGCTCATTAACTTGATTTTAGTCTCCTTAGTATTTGGATCCAAGCATGGATGAGGCTAGCATGTTTTAGTCTCACTACTTTTAGTCATGGGACTAAGCGTATCCAAGCACCCTTAATTGATTTTGAATGAGATGAACTATAAGAATTAAGCGAAGGGCTACATCGAGGCATATATGACTCAGAGCTTACATGCTATAGTGTGGTATTTATTCATAATTTGGTTGCAAAATCTGATCGTGCAATGCTGCGTGTACCTTACTAATACTTGGTATGTGCAAAACACGTAAATTAGAATACCAATGGCACGCTACATAGTGTCTCTTTACAGTTCATGAAGCCACGTGGCACATGTGGAGGCGTTATCGCGACCTCCTTGCGTGGATTGATCACGATGACGTCTGCTGGTTCGAGAAGAATGTACTCGTCCTCCACGAGCCATACGGCGGTACATGCACAAAGCGAAGATGTGCATGCGCATACCTTACACTCATTCCTCGCTTGCGCACATGTCATGTCTGCAGGCAGACGCAATTTGTACCAAGATCCACCCCATGTGATAATTTGGCGCGTGTAAAGTCGTTCACTTCATTGATGGTCAATTAATACAGCGCATGCAAATTGAGTGGGCGTGAGGCGGAAGAAAGACATTATTACTCCATTAGCACATGCGTGTAGTTAAATCGTGGGTTGCTAGTAGTACTTCCATTGGTCTCCTTTGTATTTTGTGCCAATTTTGTGATAACATAATATTTACGCATTTGAGCAGTGTAGTACTTGAAACTTATGTTCGATAAACTCGTCGGGAGCCGTTTGGACCTCGAAACCAAAACCATCAATTAATCTTTACCTTGTTCCCATCACATTCGAAGCCTGCTCACACCTACTAAATGCGTACCAAACCTGAGCGTGTTCCCACTATGAGCATTAGTACTAGTGCTAGTACTTAGGTTATAAAGGGGACTACCTAACGAAAATTACTCTACCTTTCCTCCTCATAAGTGCTTCTTCTTAGGTAAAATCGTTGCCATGGCGGTGAGCAGAGCTCTGGGTCGAGAACTACTCGTAACAAGGGAGGCGGCAACCAGGATCTTGCGGAAAAAAAGAGGGCTCGCCGCCTGGAGAGACCTCAAAAGATCTCTCAGGCGGCGATGGCTCCCGGGGCGCCCTAACCGTGGAGGCAAACATGTCGAGTCGGTGGAGCTGGAGTCGTTATCCCTCGGCGGCATGCCCGATCAGCTCAATAAGCACCTCAATAAGCGAAGGAGTTCATCAAGGCTTGATGGAGTTCTTGAAGGAAACCTCGACGACATCTTTGCTAAGCTCAATCAGCGGGGAGTTGACCGCCCGGCTTGGTGATCTTCTTGAAGAAGAGCATTGCCTCGGAGAAGAAGGTGACCTGCGAAATCCTGCGACCGGGAGGACAAAGCGAACCTCTACCACGAGATCGACCTGTTGAAGGAAAGAACGCGGCTGGAAGAAGCTGCATGAGAATAGTAGTTCCTCGATGAAGATCTGCGCAGGCCCTCGTCATGGAATAGAAGGAGGAGTTGGTGAAGTTCCGCGCCGAGCACCGGGCTCTTTGTCAAAGTACGTAATCACGGCCGTGGAGCAGATGATGAAGGCTCGGCGTCGAGAAATCCCGCGTCATGGATAGAATGAAGAAGATGGCGGAGGAGGCGCAGCAGGAGATGGAGATCGTGGAGGTGATGAAGAAGCGATTCACGACTCATGGCGAATTAGATCATTTGGGGTGATAATCTTCCTTCTTCTTTTGCTGTTGTGTTTCATCTTTTGCTTTGGGTGTTAAATCGCACATGTCACATTCTCTGCGAGGCATGAATAGAACAATGGTTTTTAGGAATGAATAGAACAATGATAACAATGAGATGACTAGCAAATTAGATCATTTTTATCACAATATAGCCTTTGGGCTGCCGTGTTTAGTGCTCCTTAAATGTGATACTACTTGATGGAAAATTTGAGTATACCTTACGGTTCTTTGCTCCTCCTCGATCAATTAAATGGTAGCATTTATCTGACGAGTCAAATCACAAGGCCCCACCTTCCAGCAGTAATGAGCCGTCAAATCACAAAGGCCCTCGCCTCTCGTGAAACCGACCAAGCTAGACTACCCGACCTCTAGCCTTTTAAAAAATTATACTTTTGTACAGCAGTAGTATTGATGGATTAGCCATGGAGCAAAACTTGAAATTAAAAAAGCGGTACATATAGAGCGCTTAATAAGCAAATTATGCATATAGTACTATTAAAAGGCTAGTCATAATAATGGTGTCGGCACAACCCACCCCTCAAATAAAACTAAGCACCCGAATTCTTTGACAAAACTAAGCACCACTGAAATTCTTTGACAACTAAACTATTGGCTATATGATGTTGGCCATATATATTATGCGTATATAATGTGAAGAAAGCAGTGGTAGTACTATACCAATTAAAAGATGAAATGTAAGAAATACTAGTATATGCGTGCTAAAGAGTTAAAGTAACAAGAAGAAAACATAACATAGTTCTGCTGGGGGCTCGCACAACACACCCTTCAAATTAAATTAAGCACACCTGAAATTAATCTTTGCAACTATTCCGGTGAACCTTTGCATTAGAACCACCATGAGCAGCGAGACTGCCACCTTACTCGGGTCCTCGTCACGTCCTCGACTTCGTCCTTGTTCCTCTTCCTCTTGGCGATACTTCTTTGCTTGAACCGCCAACTTGGCTGTTGCTCTTCATCAACCCTTGTAGATATTGAAACAAAGGTAGCCATCCATTGCAGCGTAGTGGATGTGGTCTATATCTAGTACATTCCGTTGCCATGCATGCGATGAAAGCGTGTATCGAGGTTTCTCCGGTTTACCGTCGAAGGATGAACCATGGTTCTGCGAGGTCGACATTGAAGGCTGACGAGAGGACACCGGCCGATTCTTTTGGAGTCGAAGGTGTTGCCTACTGCGAGGCCTATCCGCGCAGAGACTTCTTTATCGTTACCAAAGTCTCTGATATGAATTTGACTAGGTTGCTCTCGAGAAGTCCTTAAAATCACGGCACTCAACGTCGGCATGGCATATGTGGTAGACCAAGCATAAGTCATGCATGCAAACCTGGATCACGGCGGACTTCTTCCTCTCTTCGTCCTTTAGATCCTTCTCTCGGCCGGGGCATTGTCGGGACCCGATTCAAGTCACATTGACCTAGCTGGTAACACCTCATATCACTTTGCGGCCTCGCATACGGTATTCCACAGGTGTCGCCTTACCATGGCCCGGGACCGTTTAGCCTTTTGGCTCACGTATATGGCGGTGTCGCTAGCATCCACATGACGAGAACCCGGCCGACATGGCTGGTCGTGAACCCAGCGGCGCTAACCCATGGGGCAGGCATACATGAATCACATCGAGCATGTCGGTCATCAACGTCTGAATCCGGGCTGTAGCAGGCTATGAGGACTCCGGTAACCCGGGCTGTAGCGAGCTAGGCAGGACTCCGGATATCACCGCGTGACATTTCCCGAAGAACAGACAAAAAGCGAAGTGAAACACATGCCGGCCGATCAAGTGTCCAGCGGTAGTCTTTGGGCTAGCGAGGACTCCGGTGAACCGGGCTGTAGCGGACTACTATCGCTCGGGAGGCACTAGACTACATTTCCCCATATGAGAGGCTGCCAAGGATAAACAACTAGATTGTCGGATCCCACTCATACCAAGCATTTCAATCATACACACAATATGCCCGATATGAGTACATACAACATGGCATCACAACAAAGCTGTACAACTCAAGTACTTTATTTAAGAGGCTCAGAGGCCATACATACCTATATCCATACTGATAGGGTCACATCACCCAACACTCAAGTCATACAAACATACAAGCACATGCGGAAGCAAACTAGTCAATCTGAGACACTAAAAAAGAGAAAGCAGCGAAGCCCTTCTATCTCGGTGGCCCTTCACAAGCCTTGGATCACCACACAGGTGGCTAGTTCACTCGTCGGCGTCAAGGTCTACATAAAACCCATCGGGGCGGTGTTGGCGATGCGAAAACATTAATTAAGCAAACATGAGTGCGAGGGGTACTCGGCAAGTCTTCTAGCAGAATCCTATTATACATGCACATTCTCAAGAAGGTAGTGGAGTTATTGCAGACAAGCCAGCTTTGACTCTTGGCTAAGCTATCCTCGTGACACCACTTGAAAAGCATTTATGCGCTGCAGTCCACTAATCACCATCACAATATTCCACCGTGGATCCTCTCGTCAACCCACGAGAGGGCCATCCACAGTACTCACCTATCTTGAGGCTTTAAGTAGTATCCATTTACTTGTCTATGAACTGTATAGGTGACCAATTAGTCCTTTACTTGCGGGGCAGCCTATTGAATAGTTTCATACCTGCGGGGTGTACTTCTTCACCACGCTCTCACCACTTATCGCGCTACGACATGTACTCGGCAACCTTCAGCGGAAGCCCAGCCCGGTGTCGGCCACGACGACTAAACACACGAGTCCCTAGTCGGGTTTATCGCCTATTCTGGTTCCATCCATGGCGAGTCCGGCCGAGGTTTCCACTAACAGCCCGAGCGATGTCTGCGCAGGGTTCGGAGACACCAAGCAGGCGAATCGGTACAGAGCCATGTGCCTACCGCACACATCCCACCCCTAAGGTCAGCGCTGCGTCTGCTGACATGCTACAAACACGAAACTACTTTGCAACTCCGGACAGAGGACAAGAGTGGTTAATAAGTCGAGAGGGTCCATTGGTTTGAGGCGCAATGCGTGGTAGTAGCTAAGTCTAAATCACACACACAGATCTCAGTTCTTAGGGGCGGCTTCAATGAAACAACCCACCATGTACTCCTACATGGCCTCTCATCGATACCTTTACCAAATCGTGTTCAACACTTTCACTCTCGAAAACCGACACAACCTTCCTCCAGTTCATCATCCCGATGAGCGGACGACACAACTCTAAGCATAGCAAGCATAGCATGGTAGGAACACAGACATGGCTCAATCAACTCTTACACATACTAGTGGGTTTCATCTAATTCTTGTGGCAATGTGGGTCATGCAAAGGAAGTGGGTTCAACTACCGCACACTAGCAGTTTGAATCGCGTTGTCTTAATCACGATAAACAAGAGCGAGCGAGAACATGGGTTTATGTCGGAATGATCAATGGGTTGCTTGCGATGTAGTGGTAGTAGGATCGCCCTTGAGGGCGGATATTAGGGTTATCCTCGGGCAGAACCTATCACGAAAGACACACGAACATAAACAACACATGACAATATGCAACAATATGATGCATGCTATGACATGGCAATATGCATGTGTGTTGGCCTAATGCAGGCTAGAATAGAGAGGGATGAACTTATTTGAATCAAAGATTCAAATGTTAGCTCATTCAACATAGCCATAAAGGTGCATTATCTTATTCTGCTTAAACAGCAAGGTTAACTTGTTCTGTCATGCATGAAACCATTACCAATGGGTAGATTGAATTTTTCTGATCAAAATTCATATATAAAACTTTGCATTTGGAGTTCTGATTAATTTCTATGATTTTTTAAGTTTGCAACAATTTACGGAATTTCACTGAATACAAATAAAACCAGAAATTAATTATTGCGTCGAGGTGGCGTCGAGGGGTCAGCAGGCGTCAGGTCAGCCTGACCAGTGGGTCCCGCATGTTAGTAGCTAATTAGGCTAACTAATTTTAATTAAACCTAAACTAGGTTAATTAGCGAGAGGCCCCACTAGTCAACTATGTCGTGAGGTCAAACCCGTGAGCGTTTAACCGCCAGCGAAGCTTGAGCAGCGGAGAGAGTGTGATTGTGCATTCCAGCGACCAAATGGATGGCGGAGACCATCTGGTGGCGGGAGAAGCCGTGGCGTTTGGCGGTGGTGCTAGAGCTCGGGGTGGTGGAAACATCGCCCGGCGACAAGCTTGGCGGTCGCCGGTCGGGTGAGGACGAACCCGTGGCTACGAGAACGCACAAGGCCGCAGGGGTGAGGTGCATTGGGCTCACAGGAGTGCGGTGAAGTGCGATGGTGTGCTCGGTCGAGCCAACATGGCTGTGTACGGCAATGACGTCTGATGGCGGCGGCGAGTCTGGCCGAGATCGGTCTGCGATCGGTCGCGGGGCTCGAGGCGAAGCGAGAGGGATGGAAAGGTAGCTGGGTTCACGGCGAGTCTGCGGTGAAGCGGTCGGCGAGTCGGGGACGAGGTGATCGCGGTGGCGGGCGATGGGGATCTCTGGCGGTGCTCGGTGAAAACGAGCTCGAGGAAGGCAAGCGAGGGCTCATGGCCTTCGGGGCTCGGCGGCTTAGCTGTGGTCGGCAGCAGTGGAGTGGTTGGACCACGGTGGCTTGATACGAGGATGGCGGTGGGCGCGACTCCCGGCGGTGCGGCGGCAGTCGTGAAAGCCATGGTGCGGGAGGCGAGGGGGAGGCGAGGCGAATAGAGGTGTCCACGAAGTGCAGGCGGCGTGGAGCGACCAGCGTCGGCGTATGGCGGCAAAAGCTCTTGGCGCCGTGGCGACTCGCTTCGCCGGCGTCGACTTTAATACTGCGTGGCGAAGAAGAAGCAGTAGCTAGCATGGGCCAGCCTGAGTCTTTGGAGCCGCCCGGTGGGCGGGGCTTGGGTTCGGCCGGGTAAGTGGTTTTCCTTTGTTTCTGTTTTTTAATTATTTCTCTAGGTTTGTTGCATTTCTAAAATACCTGACAACTCCAAAAATCCAAACTGCACATGGTCGTGGTTGGAATATATCCGACATGGAACATTTTAGTTTGGGATTATTTAGTATTTGAAATATTTTAAATAATTTAAATGCCCAAACTAAAATAGCTAAGATTTAATCCGGTGACCTTAGAGTGACCTAGAAATTTGTGCATCACCGACGGAGGTTTAGGACCAATGCAAGGTGATGAACATTTTTAAAGGCATTTCAGGTTCATTGAAAATATTTTAGTAAACCTAGTTGGATTCGAGAGGGTTACGGGGTTACTGTCTACCCCATTTCAAATTTACGATGAAAGGTAAACATGATGCAACACTCTAATGCATGGACTAACTAGGATGTGACAACTCACCCCACTCAAAAGAATCTCGTCCGAGATTTTGGATCCGTCGGAAAAGAAGGTGGGGTACTCAAGTCGAAGGCGATCCTCCCTTTCGGTAGCTTCTTGCTCGAGTGGTTTGACCGTTGAACCTTGAGAAACTTGATATTACGGCGTCGAGTGATGCGCTCGGCGATCATGGATCTGAGCGGGATATTCTCGATAGGTAAGGTTATCTTGGAGATCAAGCGTTTTGTGGTCCACTCCACGGATAGGATCCGAGAAACAACGCTGAATTGAAAGCGTGGAAGACATCATGGACTCTGGAAAGATCAGAGGTAGTTCAATTGGTGAGCAACTTCTCCTCGCTTGGCAAGAATCGAAAGGGTCCAATGTAACGAGAGCCAATTTGCCTTTGATCGAATCGATGGGTTCCCTTCAAAGGAATAACCCAAAGGTAAGCCTTCTCGCCAACTTCATAAGCCATGAGGCTTATGCTTGCTGATCATATTGGCTCTTTTGGCGAGATTGGGCTGTTTTCAATTTCTCGAATACGCTTGCGAAACTGCTCTTACGCTTCTGGATCATATCCGGGCCAAAGTTGTCTCTCCCGGTTTCGACCGGTTAAGAGGCGTTCGACATTTCCGTCCATAGAGAACTTGAAAGGAGCTTTGCCCAAACTAGCTTGATAACTATTGTTATCTGCGAACTTCGGCGAATGGAAGGCATTTCTCCCAATTCATGCGAAAGAGATGTGAAGCTTCGAAGCATATCCTCCAAATTTGATTGACTTCGTTCTACTTGACCACTTGATTGAGGATGGAAAGGCGGTGCTAAAGGAGAGCGAGTTCCCATAGCATTTTGGAAACTTCCCCAAAATCGAGAGGTGAAAGACTTCCCACGGTCGAGTTAATCTCAATGGAACACCGTGCGAGAGACACTATTAGAGATGTACAATTCAGCTAGGCGGCTAGCGGTTATACTCTCGCGAGCGGGTAGGAAGTGGGCTACTTTGGAAAGGCGATCGACAACAGCGAAGATAGCATTATTCCCTCTCTTGGTCTGGGAAACCCGGTAATCAAATCCATACCGATTTTATCCCATTTCCATTCAAAAATTGCCAAAGGTTGAAGGGTTCCGGCAGGCCGTTGATGCTCTGCTTTAACTTCGACTGACGAGGCGTCGCAATTAGAAATGAATTGAGCGATTTCTCTCTTCATCCTAGTCCACCAAAACCTCTGGCGTAAGTCTTGATACATTTAGTACTACCGGGATGAATGGTGAGAGGAGATTCATGAGCTTCCTTAAGGACCAATCGCCTCGGGTTGCGTACCTTAGGAACCACTAGGCGGTCCCCAAAGAACCACGACACCTTGTTCATCAATGGAGAAACAATCTGCGACTCCTTTCTTGATGTTTCTCTTGATCACGGGAGATTCGGATCTACCTTATGTGCCTTGATGATCTGATCCGTAAGGTAGGTTTACGCCACCGGGGTGGAAAGGAATCCTCGAGGAACAATGTGAAGGTTAAGCTTACGAAATTCCTCATGGAGAAATGGTTGACTTTGTTGTAACATCAAATTGTTACAATAAGATTTACGACTTAGTGCATCAGCCATGACATTGGCCTTGCACAGGGTGTAAGATATTCCTAAGTCATAATATGTAATCAACTCGACCGCGTCTTTGCGAGATTCAAATCTGGTTGGGTGAAGATGTATTTCAGACTTTGGTGATCGGTGTAAATTTTGCAGCGATTTACCAAGAAGGTAATGTCGCCAGGAGGTTTGAGTGCATGGACCCTTGCTGCAAGCTCTAGATGCGTGTGTGGGATAGTTATCCTCATGTGGGCCATAGCTGTCGGGAAGCATAGGCAATCACATAGCGATCTTGCATGAGTATGCAACCTAGTCCTTGTCGCGAGGCATCACAATAGATAATAAAGTCCTTAGAAAAATCTGGTGGTACAAATGCAGGTGCGAGATGTCGAGCGTCTTTTCAGTTCTGGCTGGACTCGCACTATGGGGTCCCTCGAACTTTTTATCTTTCTTGAGGAGTTCGGTTGAAACTTAGCAACCTTGAAGAAATTCTCGTGAAAGGCGGCAATAGCTTACGCTAAACCGAGAAACTCTAACTTGCTTGACCGATTCAGGTGGAGTCCGTCAAGGATGGCTTGAACTTCGCTTCGGGATTGACAGCAATGCCCTTACGGAAGATTACATGGCCTAGATAGGTTACTTACGGCAGCCAAAACTCACACTTAGAGAATTTGGCATAAAGCGATGCTCTCGAAGTTTCATCAATACTAGCCTTAGATGTTGGCATGTTCCTCCTCATTCTTGGAGTAGATGAGTATATCATCGAGGTATACCACGACGAATTTATCCAAATACTCCATGAAGATCGAGTTCATTAACGAGAGAAGGTGGCTGGAGCATTGGTTAACGAAGGACATGACGGTGTACTCGTATTGGCCATAACGAGTAACAAAGGCCGTTTAGGAATGTCCCCATTCTTGATTTTGATTTGATGGTAGCCCAACCTCAAATCCATCTTGGAAAAGGCCGAGGATCCGGCGAGCTGATCATACGGATCGTTGATCTGGGGAAGCGGATACTTGTTCTTGATAGTGACCAAATTGATAGGTCGGTAATCTACAACCATCCGATCCGTTCCATCCTTCTTCTTGACGAAGAGGCAGGGCAAGCCCATGGAGAAGAACTAGGGCGGATGAAACCCTTTTGCAAGGATTCATCAAGTTGTTTCTTAAACTCGGCTAGTTCTGGGGTGCCATCTTATAAGGTCTTCTAGAGATCGGGGCGGTTCGGGAACAAGGTCTATCACGAACTTCGACATCCTATCGGGTGGAACACACGGCAGTTCCTCTGGAAAGACATCCGGAAATCACGGACTACGGAATATCTTCAAAGTGTGGAAGGGGTTGGCGTTTAAAGAGTAGGCGGCGCTCGAGACACTCAGGTCAAGACATTGGTATCTTGCCGAAGGATGGGTGAGTTGAACAGTTCTAGTAGAGCAATCAATCTTAGCATAATGGGCTGACATCCAGTCCATACCCAAGATGATGTTTATGTCGAGGACTTGAGAGCTATTAGTGATGCAAGGAAGACTAATATGTCGACAAGGATTTCATTCCCATGACTTATTCTAGAGGTTTGCCATCTAGAACCGAGTCTAATTTCCATGGAGGTGTGCATGTCACAAAATGTGGTGTTGTGCAATGAGCATAGCTCTCGAAATAAATGAATGAGATGCTCGGTATCAAAGAGAACGATTGCGGATGGCAATTAACAAGGCGTCACGAGAAACGGCGTTGGGATCCTCATGGGTTTCCTCGGCTGAAACATAGTTGGCGTGGCCACAGCCGTGGCGGCTGGCTTGGCATAGAGCACCTTCCTGTTGGCTTACCACGGCCACAGACTTTCGATCTGCTGGGGTTGATGCAGGGACACTCACGGATGTAGTGACCCGTCTCTCACCAAACAGGTTATCACATTGGGGCGTGGAGCAGCATTAGCAGCCCGGGGCCACCATAGGCTTGGTGGTGCAAACTGCTGGTTGGGGGCGCCTCAAAGGATAGCCTCGGGTGAATCTGGGTGGCAGGCGGTGCTTGGAATCAAACCCGGCGCTTGAGAACGAGGCGGATGAAGAACCAAAGTCACGGAGTGCTTGCGTGAAGCTTCAAAGTCAGACTATCCGGTTTCAGCGCGATAGCCTTGTTGACTAACCACGGAAGGAGGTGCACTCGTGCGGGCGAAGATCACGGTGAAGCTGGGGCTAAGTCCCTGCGGAACCTTGCACCTTGGTGAATACCTCTTCAGGAGCATAACGTGCTAGATTTCCAAACTCATGACTGTATGCATCCACAGTCAGTCTACCCTGGGTGAAGTTGCAGAACTCTTCCCGCTTGCGATCCATGAGACCTTCCGGAATGTGATGCTCACGGAAAGGCGCACTGAACTCAGCCCAGGTAGTGATTTGGCCAACCGGGCGCATAGCCTCGAAATTCTCCCACCAAAGGCTAGCGGGGCCTTCGGTGATAGGCAAAAAGATAACCTTATCAGCTTCGCCACGTTGGCGAGCGTAAGCTTGTGGGTGATGCTGCGGCCGATCATCCGCATCGAGAGGCTCAGCGGAATGTTTGAACCGGTGGATCTGACTTGACAAAGTCATTGAGTGACACCGGGTCATTCCTTGGCTGGCTGCGGTATTCTGCTCAATCCGCTCCGACAAGCGATTGGTCTCACGCTGTTGCGTTCTACCTCCATCATAACTCCGGCCAGAGAAGGCGGTTGAGGCAGATTTACATTCCTAGTTAAGCTGGCTTCTCCCTGCTCCGGAGCAGCAGGGTTGTTGCGGGTGTTGACCATCCTAGGAAATAAAACAACGGTTTAGACAAGGATGGAAAAAATTTGCAGGAAGTGCGGAATGTAATGGATAACACGGAATCAGAGATGTTCATCCGTATGACATGGTAATATAAACTGCCATATATATACCATGGTCATACACACCATTCATAGTTTAGTACAAGCCCGGCTAGAGTACAACTACGGTGAAAGGCATTACATCTCGCCGGAAGCATTCCAAACTCCTATACATTATTTTTCTACACTTAGGAATTGATACACACTAAGTCATATTCCACAGTCCAGCAGACGGTGGAAATACAACTTCTCCCTCCGTTCCTAAATATAG
>JAHIAM010012913.1:0-22837 GCA_021605205.1 Aegilops longissima
TCCACCATTCTATTCCACATATAGTGCTATATCCATGGCTCACGCTCATGTATTGCGTGAAGATTGAAAAAAGTTTGAAAATGTCAAAGTATGAAACAATTGCTTGGCTTGTCATCGGGGTTGTGCATGATTTAAATACTTTGTGTGGTGAAGATAGAGCATAGCCGACTATATGATTTTGTAGGGATAACTTTCTTTGGCCATGTTATTTTGAGAAGACATGATTGCTTTGTTAGTATGCTTGAAGTATTATTATTTTTATGTCAATATGAACTTTTGTATTGAATCTTTCGGATCTGAATATTCATACCACAATTAAGAAGAATTACATTGAAATTATGCCAAGTAGCACTCCGCATCAAAAATTCTCTTTTATCATTTACCTACTCGAATGAGCAAAATTAAGCTTGGGGATATCGATATGTCTCCAACGTATCTATAATTTTGATTGCTCCATGCTATATTATCTATTGTTTTGGACTATATTGGGCTTTATTTTCCACTTTTATATTACTTTTGGGACTAACCTATTAACAGGAGTAGCGAAATTCATGTTTTTGCCTATTTCGGTGTTTGAAGAAGCGAATATCAAAGGTCCAAGCGGAATGAAATCTTGAGGAGCGTGATTTTCTCATCGGATAAGACCAGGAGACTTGGACCCTCCCGTTAAGAAAGCTCCAGGCGGCCACGAGGGTGGGGCGCCTCTGAGGCGCGCCCTACCTCGTGGGCCTCGAGGCTCCACGGCGTACTTCTTCCTCCTATATATACCTCATTACCCCATCGGATCAGATATGGAGCCAAAAACCTAATTCCACCGCATGCAACTTTACGTATCCACGAGATCCCATCTTGGGGCCTGTTAGGAACTCACTTGAAGGATTCCACCACGGGGCTTCTACTTCATCATCATAGCCTCTCCAGATGAAGTGTGAGTAGTTTACCTCGACCTTGGTCCATAGTTAGTAGCTAGATTGCTTCTTCTCTCTTTTTGGATCTCAATACAATGTTCTCCCCCCTCTCGTGGAGATCTATTCGATGTAATCTTCTTTTTGCGGTGTGTGTTTGTTGAGACCGATGAATTGTGGGTTTATGATCAAGATTATCTATAAGCAATATTTGAATCTTTTCTGAATTCTTTTATGTATGATTGAGTTATCTTTACAAGTCTCTTCGAATTATCCGTTTGGTGTGGCCAACTAGATTGGTAGTTCTTGCAATGGGAGAAGTGTTTAGCTTTGGGTTCAATCTTGCGGTGTCCTTTCGGTGTGATGGGGCAGCAAGCACGCGTTGTATTATTACCATCGAGGATAACAAGATGGGGTATTTATCATATTGCATGAATTTATTCCTCTACATCATGTCATCTTGTAGGCGTTACTCTGTTTTCATTAACTTAATACTCTAGATGCATTACGGATAGCGGTCGATGAGTGGAGTAATAGTAGTAGATCTGGTGAGTCGGTCTACTTGTCTCAGGACGTGATGCCTATATACATGATCATACCTAGATACTCTCATAACTATGCTCAATTACATCAATTGCTCAGCGATGAATTCGTTCACCTTAGTAAAATACCTATGATCTTGATAGAAGCCACTAGTGAAATCTATGGCCCCGGGTCTATTTTCATCATATTAATCTTCCTATGCTTTAGTATTGCTTTGCTCTTTACTTTGCCTTTTATTTTACTTTGCATCTTTATACCAAAAATACCAAAATATTATCTATCATCTATGGATCTCACTCTCGTAAGTGACCGTGAAGGATTGACAACCCCTATTACGTTGGTTGCGATGAGCTATTTGTTTTAATGTGGAGTCTACGAGGGACTAAGCGCGTGGCCTCCTCTTGGATTGATACCTTGGTTCTCAAAAGCGGGAAATACTTACGCTACTTTCTTTGCATCATCCTCTCCTCTTGGGAAAACCAGCATAAGCTCAAGGCGTAGCAAGTACCCCAAAACCACATGGAGTTCTGCAAAGGGACCTTGGTGGATCCATCCACCTTATAAAAGCTTCACTGTGCTAACCCTATTATCATTAATGAATCCTTTGATGCAAACTATAAACTGTTTAGAATCGAGAATGGTGAAGTGTTTGCGGGTATATTGGTACTAACTACAGGAGCAGGCCACCTATGAAGAAGATACTGGGTTCCCAAAGTTGTCTTGAGAATCTTCTTTGTGAATGTCATCCTGACACCACAGGAAGAAGAAAAATCCCAGACCAAAAGCTTCATATGACCCAAAGGATTCATACGGACTAAGGACTCACAGAGTCACCTAGCATGATGTGTTGCGGAAACCATACTCGAGACTTATGAATATGAGCATGTGTCTTCAAACCGCTATGTTCACAGAACTAAGAACTTTTACCTTATTCATATGAGTATCATTCTTCTCCTGCAAGGCTATTTACTAGGGCTCCAAAGCGAAATTCTCAGATCTTGCACTTAGACTCATTGCTTCTAAGCCACCCCCGAAGATGTGGGTGGTTAAGAAGAATTAACTTTCTCTTGCGGGGAAGGGTCTCAGGTAGGAAATCAAAGGCGTCGATGCTATTCTGGGGACCTAAAACATCTTGTAGGCGAGATCAAATGCCCAAATGGTCTTACTATGTATATTGTTCTGAATCGTTTGCTAAACATCTTATCAGTCCTAATCTTGATCGAGGCTTTGATAATCCTCTTGCTCGTCAAATGTTTATGCTTCACAATACTCTTGGTGAAGCCTATCCCCTAATGCTTTGTGAGCTCGACACCTCGTGCTTGGGATGGATTATGGATAGCGGATGCACTAATCATATATTTGGTGATCGAAGTCTTCTCATGGACTCAACCTTACGTCCATCGGACAAAAGTCACATCACATTTCTTGACCTTTGGTAAAAGCAAGGTATTGGGTCTAGAGTAGAGTTGCAATGTCAAGGATCAACACATGGATAAAGTGATGCTTGTTGATTCCTTGGTTTCAACTTAATGTCTATCTCAATGCTTTGTGACTTAAACATGATCGTGCTATTTGGAAAATATCGATGCCTTGTACTAATGGAATCTGACAAGTCTCTAGTCTTTGAAGGGTATCGAAAGATGATCTATATATGGTAGATTTCTCGCAGGACCATAGATGGCCGTATGTCTTCTAGCAAAGGCTTGGAATCTTTGGCTCTGGCATGAAGCCTAGGGCATCTTGGCATGAAGAACTTCCACACTCTCGAAGAAGAAGAAGCATGTCGTGGGCATCGAAGGTGTCAAGTTCAAGAAGGACCATCGTATTGGCGCTGCGAATCTGGAAAGATGACTAGGGCCAAGCATCCCTCGAAGACAATCATGGTACATCTCAACCCTTGAGCTGCTTCACATGGATCTATTAGACCCTACTCACTACTCTACTAGCAATGCTACTCTTGCCCTCTATGGCCGTAATTGATGATTACTCTAGATATACTTGGTACATATAATCCTCTCTGAGGACTGAAGTGCGGGATGTCTTGAGGCTTTGCATAATCGTGCCATGACGAACTATGGCGTCAAGATCAAGCACATCGAGCGACAACGACGAGTTCGGGAACAACGGCCTCGACCTCTATCTGGATACACTTGGCATCACACATGAGTTCTCTGCTCCTTATACACCTCGGCGGGAATGGCATCGCCAGAGTGCAAAACAGAACTCTCATTGAGATGGCGAGCGATGCGATGATGAGTACAAGACTCCACGAAAGTTACGGCACGAAGCCATTGACCGCTTGCCACATCATCAACGCGTTTATCTTCACAAGCTTATGAAAACATCCTATGAGCTCCTAGCGGTAAGAAGCCAAATGTAAGCTACTTGAGTATTTGGTGCTAGGTCTTGGATCAAGGATCCACATCACACTTCAAAATTTGAACCGAAAGCACATGAAGGTTTTATGCTTGGTTATGGAAAGGATTCACACTCCTCTACGAGTCTTGACCTCTTTCACTATAAAGTGGTTGAAGCGTGGATGTCTTGATTCGATGAAACTAATGGCTCATAAGGAAGCACACACCAAATGTGCTAGATGAAGTACCTCCAAGTGAATCTATCAAGCATATAGGAATTGGAATATCATACCCTCACGAGAATCAATCACGAAGAGGAACTTGTCATTACGCACCTAGTCAACTTTGAAGACAATGCTTAGTAAAGACAATCCCCCAAATGATGACATTGATCGGCAAGAGCAAAATCTTAAATCTGCTCATCCTCGTATTGCAAATGAAGTTCAGATTGAGAAGATAATTGACAGCTTGAATGCACTGGTCCACTCACTCGTTCAAAAGCAACTCAAAAAACAGCAACACAGCTAACCAACCACATGGGCATTTGCATTTATCTCAATCTGAACCAAGAAAGTTGATGAAGCCTTCATGGAACACTGAATGGATTCAAGCTAATCAAAAAGCTTCAACAGCTCGAGCTGAATAATGTAGGAAATTGGTCAAGCGTCACGATCCTCGGAAGCACAATATCATTGGCACCAAATGGATATATCGCAACAAGCAAAATGAGCATGGTGAAGTTATGAAACAAGGCTCGTCTCGTTCGCAAGGTTACACTCAAGTGGAAGAATTGACTTGATGAAACATTTGCTCCGGTGGCAAGACTTGAAGCCATTACGCATAGTGCTAGCCTATGCAAATCATCACAACATTCTTACGTATCAAATGGATGTGAAAAGTGCTTTTCTCAATGGAAAGATAGAAGAAGAAGTATATATGCACAACCTCCGAGGCTTTGAAGATCCAAAACATCCTAATATGGTATACAAGCTCAACAAGGCCATGTGGCCTCAAACAAGCCCCTCGTGCTTGGTATGACACACTCAAAGACTTCTGAAGAGCAAAGGCTTCAAACCTGGTTCACTAGATCCTACACTCTTCACAAAGACATATGATGGTGAACTATTTGTGCCAAATCTATGTGGATGACATTATCTTGGTTTGGACCAACAAGAAATACAGTGATGAATTTGGTCACATGATGCAATAGCAATATCAAATGTCCATGATGGGGAGGTGAAGTTCTTTACGGGTCTCCAAATCCGTCAACAGCATAGCGGCATCTTCATATCTCAAGAAAAATACCTCAAAGATTGCTGAAGAAGTTTGGAATGCAAGGCGCAAAGGATACGATGCCAATGCCAACCAAAAGTCATCAGGGTCCAAGCGACAATGGTAAAGAGGTTCGATGAAAAGGTATATTGTTCCATGATTGGTTCTTAGCTTTACTTATGTGCATCTAGGCGGATATAATGCTTAGTGTTTGCATGTGTGCCCGATTCAAGCGGCGTAAAAGCAGCATCCTTAGCTGTGAAGCGAATTCTTGATATTTGGCTTACACCCATCTCTAGGATTATGGTATCCAAAGGGCTTAGAGTTTGATCTAGTTGGATTCTCGAGATCTTGATTATCTGGTGACAAGGTTGATCGCAAGTCCACATCGGCACATGTCACTTTACGGGATGATCTCTTGTCTGTTGGTCTTCAAAAAGCGAGCTGTGTATCTCTCTCTCTTGCTGAATCTGAATACCTTCTTCTTTGGATCTGCTTTGTGCTCGGCTTCTGCTGGATGAAACAAACTCTCAAAGGTATGGTATCCATCCGAAGAATGTGCCTCTCTATTGCGACAACGAGAGTGCCATCAAGATTGCCAACAATCCAGTTTAGCACTCGAAGACAAAGCACATTGAAATTCGTCATCACTTTCTCAGAGATCATGTTATGAAGGAAGATATTGATATCATTCACGTCAAGACAGAAGAACACATGGCTGATATCTTCACAAAGCTCTTGGATGAGAAAAGGTTTTGCAAGTTGCGGTGTGAGCTAAATATCTTAGAATCCTCAAATGTCTTGTGAATGGACACACATCCTAACACTTATGCATTTTAATGACTTAGATGTGCAACACACGAAGTAATGTATATCTTCAATCAATGAAGACATACACTCTAAGTGTGAATACATTAATCTGAATTTGACTTGGATACCACGATAATTGTGCGTTGTATGCAGGTCTAATACTTCCTATCTGATGGGTAACGCCACCACCAAACTTTGTTTGAAGTGTTTCTATTGGCATTATGTTTGCATAGTTCATCCTTGGCTTATATTCAAGTTTATCTTAAATTGGTTGAATTGGACTAGTACTATATATATTTATCGTATTACATCCTCTGACATTCACTTATAGCTATGACTTCGTGTTGAATCTTTTGAACTAAGTGAATGTGATGGGACCCTAACCTATCTATGCTTCTACCTCAACTCTATATGTCCAAGTCATATGCATTCTATTGAAAACGTGGATTGTCTTCTTTGAGACCTTGTCATTGAAGTCAATCGACAAACATTATATCTGTTTTTAATACTTTATCCTATTTTCCTCAAACCGGAGAATTGGAATGACCACCCGACAATCTGGCGTGCGTGGGAGCGTGGAACAACTCCCAAGGTGTTGCATGCTTGCCGCGTGTCCGTCGGATGTGAACGCCAGGGCACTGCGTAATTCTTGTTGTGCCATCTCCTTCCTTATAAATACCCATCACATCTCGGTCAAAAATTCTTCTTCCACCTCGCCCTCTATGAACCCTAGCACCTCTGCAAGCTCTTGGCGATGCGGCGGCAAGCGCTTAGCTGCCGTGACTTCTCCGGCCTTTTGTCCTCACGCCCGACCCGCGGACCTCATCCTCTCGCCCGTTGCCGTAGGTGTTCTCAAATCGCCAAATTAGGACACGGAAGATCGAACTGCTCGGCCTCCAACCCGCTCCGTCTAGCAGTTCTTAGTGTGGTAATTAAAATTCACTTTTACCATCTTTTCGATCGATAGATTCAACCTTTCTTACCAAAAGTGGTTTCTAGATCCCCAAGTTGAATCTATCTCTTTACGCATCTCATACTATGCCTAGTCCATTAACTTATGCTTATTTGCAAGTTCGATTCCTCACTTGTACTTATTCTCGTTTATTTGTACAAATGGAACCAACTCTCATCAAATAAGTGAATGTCTTCGTGTTGTGGTCAATGTCTTCAAACTGATTTATCTTCAAAATCTTACGAGAATGCATATGACCTCTTCCCTTCCTCGCACCTCTAATCTGTCACGATTACATGTCGTGGGAGAATCCTTGGTTCTCATAGTACGCATTAGTTTCGCAAATTCTTACGACTTCATCAACTCTCCGGAAGCGGTTCTGTCGACCCGGTGAACGGAAGCCTTGGACGATGTTGAAGCCATTGGTGAGCGTCATAGCAGCGGAGAGAATGCGCAAGGAAGGGTGGCGAGCAGCGTCGTGGGAACACTTCAAGTTTTCCTCGGTTTGCCGAGCTGTACAAAGCAGATCGGAGGAAACCTATCACGGGCCGCAGAATCGAGTCAATGGATTCGAAGATATTGAATTTGAGGAATGGTTCAAGTGCACGCTTCGTTACGGAAGAGTATCACGAGAGAAGAATGCCATCAAGGCACACAGGGTGATATTTTGTACAAAATCTTCCACCGGGACCCGGCGAAGCTATTGAGCAAAATTCTACCCATGCATGATTCGCGGACCACAGACCCGGAAGCAGCGATCCTTCTTCTGCTTTGTGGTGCCGTGAGACCATCTGTTCAAGCGCAACTACCGGTTGCCAAAGACTTCATTTGCGAAGAACAAGAAGGCTCTAGGGCTTGCTTCAACCTGGTCCTTCCTCACCTCGGGACGATGGCACCCGTGAAGCCAATGAGAGAGGATCGGCCCTTCTACAACCTTCTGGCCTCATCACTCACATTGCTGTCCAAGGTGCCAAAGTGGATCATTACGATGATGGTCTTGACAGCTGATGAAGCTCAGCTCCTACTCCAAAGCCGTAGAATCAAAACAAGGCTAAAGCTTCAAAAGTCATCTGCTGCTCCAAAAGCAGCGAGTGAAGCCATTGGCGCAACTGCCCTCCTGCTCCCGGTAACAACTACGAAGATCTCTCGCATCTCCAAGAAGTGTGAGAAGCCACAAAAACTGCTCAAGGATCGATCACGCACTCCATCGTTTGCCGTTACGAGGAGCGAATCTGAAACCATTGATTTGTCTTGAGATGAAGAATTTGGTGCGATGCTCTTGAGCAGGTGATAAGAAACAAGCAAGGCGGAGATCTTCAATGATCTGCCCCTCTTTGATTCGAAAATTTTGAAGAATTTCATTGATGAATGGTTAGACAATCAAGATCTCGGCTTTGATGATCTTGACTTCCTATTAGTGTCGGCGTTGCTTTCCAAGCGCCATTGCTCTGAGTGGCTCTGGCTCGATGCATTGTTGAATTGAAGAACAAGATAGACTTTGAGAAGAGCAATTCAAGAAGCATGTAGCCACGCTTAGTGTGGCGATGTTCAAAATTCAAGTTGATCTGAATGACCTCAAGGAGTCATTTGAAGAAAAGCGAAGAAGCCAAAGATTCAAGAAGGCGCATGAAGAATCTTGCGGACAAGTGCGTTCAAGCTTACAAGACTGAGAAGCGCAAGGCACTTGGGTGTCTGGCATTGACCCTTGATGGCTGCCAAGAAAGGAAGAAGTCAGCGTGAGGCCCGACTGAAGCTCCACGGCGGGAAGAACCTCATTGCCTTCCCAGCCGGCATAGCAGGCTCGAAGCCTAAGGTCTCCACGGTGGCTTGATCGGCGAAAAACCAAGGCAGCTGAGCGAAGAGAAGCGAAAGTGCAAAATCAAGCGCCCTCTTGATGATGCACCACCCCCAAGAAGAAAAACCAAGAAGAGAGATCGGGCTGCTCCCACAGGCCTTGTTGTTGAACCCATTGCTTTTGCCCATCACGCTCTTGGAAAATCAAGGCGTCGGTGATCATTCATGAGGCTGCTTCCAGAGCTCTGAAGCTCAAGAAGTTCGATCGTTGACCCCATCGCGATTGAAGACATTGGTCCCCACGACAATGTAGAAGATGATGTAGTTCTTCCTCAGTTAGGCGCCGCGGTATCATCGCTTTATTCTAACAAGCGAGCTCATCGATATAGTGGAGTCCTTTGGCGCCAATCTCTACAAAGATGCCTCATGGGCTGATTGCTAACCGAAACTCAAATCAAGACTCACCAAGTACACCCGTCCTTCACGATGCCGGTCATCAGCCCCATTTCAAATGATGACAACTACATGGAACCACCGTCACCAAAGTGTGCCCGTGTTCCAGCACCCGCCAAGGCACAGGCCATCTGGCTCCATGACTACCATCACGGAAGAAGACTCAAACTTGTCAGCTCGGTGGCACGTCAAGTGTTCCACGAAGACAATCATACAGAGCGGTCCCGGTGTCTGAAGCTAATGTTCTGAAGACAATCCGGCTTACATCGCCGAATAAAGACAAGAAAGAAGCGTGCGCTACTCCCCTACCATTCAAGTTGTTCTTGAAGAAGGCGATGTCATGCCCGACCCTCCAGCTACTCAAGTGGAGGTTGAGAATCTGAGGCTGCCAATACACTGCTGAAGCCAATAGCGTTGTCATGGCGAAGACACTCTGGAGCTGGGTGAACAACATGCGGAAACCAATGAAGCCATGATGCACCTGCAGCGGATGTGCAGCGGATGTCCTTCTGAATGCACCTTTTCTCTGTTCGCCTCATAGGCCACACACAATTGAGCAAGCATTCTACCAAAGGCGAGCTTGTCATAGTAAAATGGCCAATTCTGGTTCCTCACTTTGCTCCGGGATCTCGATTCGACTATCATGTGGAGCATAGGCCTCGGAGTTAGAAGCCTAAGCCTAGGCTGCCAAGGTTTCAGTCTTGCATACGCACCAAGATCATTCAATGTCAATGGCTTCATTGCACATAACACCTTCTTTGATAGTGACAAGAACCCTTATACAAGGCGAAGATTTCATCGATGGGTTGGAGCTATCGGCATGATTATTACTCATGCATTTTATACAATCAGGTGCATATGTCACATATGCGTCTTGACTCTTAAACCATAAGCGGCACCTTACATTTGGAAGAAGCATGGATTGCTTGAGAATGCGGCTTATTGCAGTTAAATCAGCGACAAGAACCTTTGGAATGAAGAAGCGCTGCTCAATTCTATGCCACCCTTCATATTAAGTGGCTACAAGAGGGATCGAAGACATGGGTCCTTAGTGGATGACAGAAAATGTCCATCATGAAGCCAAGAAAGCTCTTGATATACGTAACATCCCAAATTTTCAATTTGGAATGTTATACATTAGTCATCATGCATATCATATTTTTCTCGCATTTTTCGATCCTAGAAATTTCACGCAACTCAAGGACCCTCGGAGAAAGTTGGAAGTTTCATTATTTTCATATTTGGGATTTCTCAAAATTGAAAATAGGATCATTTGGTTTTATTAATTATCTTCATAAAGTTTTCCTATAAAAATATTTTGGAGAATAATATGACTTTCCCAACATTTAGGAAAAAATGAAGGTTTTATAAATAAATCAAATTTTTTTGGAAGATTTATTTTGCTTAGGCAAAAATGAGCATTTTAAAAAATATGCATGTTTGCGTTTTTAAAGTTCATTTTGTTAGACTCATTTTTAGGAGTCGGGGAAAATTGTTTTATTTAATTTGGAGTTCATTTGGTATTTTTTAATTCATTTGGTTTAAATTTTATTTTTAAAAAATTCGTGCCGCCCCCTGGGCCAAGGCCCGGCCGGCCGACCCGGCGGCCCGCCCCACCTCCTCCTCTCCCTCGCGCGCGCGCCCGCCATGGTGCCCGCCGCCCGCCTGGCCCGCCTCCAGTCCCAACGACCCGGCGCCTTGCCCCTCCCCAGGCGCCTCCCCCCCCCCTCCCATAAGCCCGGCCCCCCCTCTCTCTCACCTCACCCTTGGAGCCGCCCTCACCCGCGCCCCTCCCGACCAGCCTTGCCCGCCACAGGGCACTGCCCGCCATGTGGGCCTTGTGTCCTTGGCCGGAACCCCGCCGCCCTCGCCCTCCAGCCCGCCGCCCCCCAGCAGGAGCCCCGGAGAGCCCCTTGGCGATCACGGAGGTAGCCGCCGCCCAGCGCCCGATCGGTTTTCCCCAATAAACCGATCCGGTTTTATTTAAAAAATGTGTGTTGGTTTTTTAAAAACCTAGATTGGTTTTATTTTTTGGTTTCTTATTTAATGAGCGTTCACGAACCGTTCGTTTCAATAAACAGCGTTCGTTGGATTAGATTACTGATATGAGCGTCCGTTATTTAAACCGTTAAATCGTTTTCTTTTAATCGGATTTAATCCGTTATTTTTGATTCGATTTGAGATCCGATTTTCAAAACTGTTTTATTTCTCGCTCGTTTATCGAATCGGTGATTCAAGCGCTGAGTTTAAATGTGAAACGCCGTTCGACTAACCTACTTTCACAGAGTTTTGCTACTGTGAAATTTTGACCTAATTTCAAATTGCTAAACCAAATCGTTCTCTCTCGAGTTTCGACTTTGGAGTTTATTTTGATTGATTCTTTTGCAACGGGGTTCTTAAGTTGAACTTTCTGGTTAGATCTTTTATTCGAGATTTCCTGTGCATTAGATGAGTACTTATTGTATGCTTGTTGTTTATGCGTTAGATCACGGTCGCGCTTGTTACTTGAATCTCTAGGTCTCGCGGATCATCGGCAAGGCAAGTAACACTGATCATACTCTTCTCATACCAGGTTTTATGCATTAGATCATTCCTCAAACACTTGCATGTTTAGGATCAAATTAAATTGTGGGTTTGGGAAGTAGATTGAGTAGTACCTATTACTGTTTTACTTATGAAACCTTGGGAGTTACTTCTCGTTTGCTTGTTCATGCCATGCTATGCTAGTAGGCGTGGATTGGGTGAGTGAATATCCATGCGGATGTGAGATTGTTAATTAATGGTTTATCTAAGGTGGCAACCTAACACACACATCTGGGTGGATTGAGGCACTGGTTTCTATCGAGGACTTACTGTATTTCTTGGACATACCGGGCTCAAGGGATCATAAGATTATTCAAGCTGGAAACTTCCGTGTGCAGCCACAAGCCAATTATGGGCTCTGGCGTAGTTGACTAAGTCGTCACGAACTCTTCGGGTAGGCTAGGCTGATGTAGGGGATGTAGGTTGATACGGTCTACCCACATGTAAGGTGCTAAGCGCTTCGAAAGACTATGTCTCGGTCATCCGTTTCTCAAACACCATGTAGTCACGAGAACCAAGCGGAGGCGGTCGAGTCTTAATGGGGAAAAGTCATAAAAACCTCTGCAGTGTATAAACTAATCATGATTAGCCGTGTCCCGATTATGGACAATTTGAGTATCTGTAATTGAATATCATGTGAATCTCAACATGTTACTTCTAAATAAAAGTTATTGGGTTTTGTTGAGTACTTTTAATTGGGATTGAGGATCTTGTCAACCATTCTCAATGTTTAACAACCACCATGATAGTTAAATAAAATTATTCCTTTGATGTAGGAAAAATCAGCTTTATGCAAATGTAACGTAGAGCCTTACCACCAGCCATATATGCATGTAGTGTAGGCTTATTCGTTCATTGCTCTTATGTGTTACATTGCGGCATATTCCATGTCTTGAACCGTTTCGGGCTGCAACTTTTCACGTTGCGGACTTTTAGACGACAGTAAGGTGTTAGGTGCGTGGTTCTATACTCGATGATGCCGTTGGAGTTGATGGACTCGCTTATCTTCCAAGCCTTCGCTGTTATTGTTAGATGGCCTTAAGCCATATTATTATAATAAGTTCCTTGTGGACAACGATGTAATAAGTGCGTGATTGCTACTCTGCTATAAATCCTTGAATCTTGTGTGTGTCGACATTCGATCCGAGGATGACCTTTGAGCACAGAGACTTGATCCATTCGAATGCGGTCGCTCTGAGAGAATGGTATCGAGCTACGCTTGTTACATGGGACCACGACCACTAAGATAAAGCCATAGATCACTACTCTCTTCCCATTTTCTAACTCCTCATCTTTTCTACTCTCTTTAGGATGGCCAGACCTTGAAGATCAAGTACACAACCGGATGAAGGCACACCTTTTGGATTTCACTTGAAGGAAGTCACCAAGTGCACGAACATTGGATTACCAAGCTTCACGGGACTTTCAGCATACTCTGCTTTGAAGAGGGTATTTGGAAGATTCATGCTCACGTTCGGGAAGGACATTACGCCCCAATCACCAAGCCTATAGATAGTGTTTTGATTGCACCAACTTGGAGTGCAGGAAAAGCATGGCAGCTCACATCACCATGGGGCGCATTGGAGAAGTTTATCAAGAAGACCTCAAGGACACCATCTACCAGATTGCGGACGCCGAGATGACAAGCGGGGCGTCGTCGGCACCAAGAAGGATAGATCCATTGCAGCGTTCATCCGAGTTAAATCAGCACATTCGGCGGCGGAAAACCAAATGTGCATGACATGTTGGAGTTCGCGAAGACAAAGGAAGGATCATCGATTTGGAAGAAGAACTAAAGACTACGCTTAAGGACTACATGGGCGAGATCGTAGCTCTAGCAAGACACAATAACGATCTTAAATGCGAGATCGAAGAACTCAAGAAGAAGTTGGCGCTCGAGGAATGAAGACCCGGTATGTCGAATACCCAGCGACTACATCAACATCGGCGACACCGATTCGGATCCAAGTGAACCCGACTTTGAAGGCGAAGCTGGGCGGACATCATGGAGTCTTCCACGGTTCAAATTAGTAGAAGTTCCCCACATATTAGTATTTCCTCCATGTAAACATTATAGTACCGCACTTTTGCGATAGTTAGATCGTTGTAAGCCCTTGTTTGATTGAATGAAGTGATTTTGTGTGTTTTGCTCATGTGCATTTGGGTAGTGATTCCCTTAGACCTTATTCTATTCTACATTTCTCCTTTTCTAAACCCATGGATGCCTCAAAGCCGCGACCCGGATTCGTTTTCCGCGAGAGATCACCCAATTGATCCGTGCAGCGAATACCACGATTCAAACATTGGTGCGAACAACAACAACAACAACAACAACAACCCACCACCACCACCAGCGGATCATCGACTCGTTTCCTTAAATTGAACCGCGGTGTATTCCGATGTACCGAGCGATTGTGGCGGATGGTGGCTCCGCAAAGATAGGAAGGGGCTGACCCACTGCGGGATGCAGGATGGTGAAAAGTGAAGTTTAGCACATCGACGCGAAGGACCATGCGCGGCATGGTGGGAGAATTTCCAGACCACTTACCCGTGAACCTTTGTCACATGGGACCGGTTTGACAAGCTTACGCCTGCCCATGTTTGGCGAGGAGCCATGGCCATGAAGAAGCGTGAGTTTCGCAACCTCGCCAAGGAGGAAGGACTGTTGGCGATCGTGGATGACTTTAGTAAATTAGCGTTATGCCCCGGATAGCGTTACTCTGGATCATGACTAAGCGGAGAAGTTTCTAGAAGGACTGAATGATGAGTTGACATGCCGTTGATGGTAGCAAGTTTCAACAACTACCGGAGTTAGTGACCGAGCTCTCATGATTGAAGAAGCAATGACAAATTGAGAATCATAGCGGAAGTATGGACAAGGGAAGTATAACTCTGGATCGGCGAAGCCTCGTTATACCCTAAATCAGAATTCAGGTTCAACATACCCATGGAGGTAATTAGCATAACCATAATGGCACCAAGAATGGGAGCAGGAATGGAGGAAGCAGCAGACGAACGCACAATCCGTCTACACCATCCAAGGTGACTTGAGTCACATTACTTGCTTTAAGTGCATAAGGCTGGGCACTATGCAAATGACTATCGAAGGCGAATGGAAATGGCAATGGAAGCTCGGAAGAAGCCCAACCCTTTCAGCAGGGGACAAGTGAACCACATTGATGTGGAGGAGGTTGAAGATCAGCCGGATCACGATGTCGGTAAGTTTTTGGTTAAGTCATTTCTGCGGTTGTTCTTTTAAATCTTGGTGCATCGCATTCATACATATCAAGGGTTTGTGGATCGGTACAAGTCACCAACCCAAGCCCTTAGGTCACCATGCTAGTAACCTCACCGGGCGAGTACATGGCTAGTAAATGGTGTGATCGTTGCCACTAAGGATTGGACACTATGTTTTCCCCTCGGACCTAATAGTTACGGAATCCCAAGGATTGGATGTGATATTAGGTATGGATTGGTTATCAAAGTATGGAGGAAACATAGATTGTACCACAAGGTCAATTTGCTCACCACACGGAAGGAAGAAGGATTAAATGCATTATCACGGCCGCGAGCGAGGAGAGCACAAGTTAATTGCTTATCGGGTGAGTACGGGAAGAAGTACGATGGTAAAGGATTATCTGATGTATTTCGGAAGAGTTGCGGGGAATGCCGCGGATAGAGACATTGAATTTTGATCGAGCTGTTGCGAGGAGCAGGCCCGATATCGAGGCGACCGTCTGGGATGCCCAAAGGATTTGGCGAAATCAAGAAGCGAGATTAAGGAACTATTGGATAAAGGCTTTATTAGCCCAAGTTCTTCACCTTGAGGGATCACCCGTTTTGTTAGTGGAGAAGAAGGATGGATCTTTGAGAATGGTTGTTGATTACCGTGGATTGAATGAAGTAACAATCAAGAACAAGTACCCACTACCGATGATAAATGATCTGTTTGATAAACTTGCAAGGAGCAAAGTGTTTTCTAAGATCGACTTGCGATCGGGTACCATCGATTGAAGATTAAGAGCAAGATATACCCAAGACAGCATTTACCACGAGATATGGACTGTATGAGTATACCGTTATGTCATTTGGATGACTAACGCACCAGCCTATTTCATGAACTGATGAACAAAGTGTTTATGGAGTTTTTGGATAAGTTCGTTGTGGTGTTCATTGATGACATTTTAATTTTCTCGAAGAATGAAGAGGAACACAAGGAACATTTGCGATTGGTTTTGGGCGAGGAACACCGGTTGTATGCCAAGTTCAGCAAATGTGAGTTTTAGCTAAAGGAAGTTGGATTTCTCGGACATGTTATATCCGGAGAAGGATAGCAGTTGACCCCACAAAGTTGAGACCGTAACCAAATGGGAAGCACCAGCAGCGAGTTGGAGAGATTGAGTTTCCTTGGACTCGCGAGGATACTACGAAGATTCATTGAAATTTCTCAAGGATTGCAAAGCCTATGACGAATTGTTGAAGAAGGAAAACAAATTCATATGGGTAGATGGGACTGTGAGGCAAGTTCTCGGAGTTGAAGAAAAGATTGGTTACCTCACGGTTTGATATTTCGGATCAAACTAAGGATTATGAGGTGTATTACGGACTTCACGTCGAGGACTTGGGCCGTGCTTATGCAGGAAGGAAGAGTTGTTTCGTATGCTTCCGACAACTTAAGCCCCATGAGTTGAATTATGCCACTCATGATTTGGAGTTAACGGCCGTCGTGCATGCCTTGAAGGCGTGGAGACATTTTCTCATTGGAAATCATTGTGAAGTATATCACGGATCACAAGAGTTTGAAGTACATCTTCACACGAAGGAGTTGAATCTCGGACAAAGGAGATGGTTGGAGCTAATCAAGGATTATGATATGAGATTGCATTATCACCGGAAGGCTAAAGTTGTAGCAGGCGCATTGAGCCGTAAAGCACGTCAATACCCTAATGATGGGAGGAATACCCAATGAGTTAGCGAGGACCTTGAGAGTTATGTTTGGAAATAGTTCGAGAGGCTATGTAGCGACATTGGAGATTGATCGACGATGGACAAAATCGAGAAAGCCCAAAAGGCAGATAAGGAAGTTGCCTCTATAAAGAGAAAATGAGCAAAGGAAAAGCTAAAAGTTTCGTGAGGATGAGCACGATACCCTATGGTTTGAAGACCATGTTTATGTGCCCAATGACCGAGAGATCGGGAAGTTGATTTTACAAGAAGCCCATGATTCACCTTATTGATTCACCGAAATACCAAGATGTATTTGGATTTGAAGAATATTTTACGGTGGACGGAATGAAGAAGGATATTGCGGAATATGTGGCAGTTTACGGCGTATGTCGATAAAAAGCTGAACATCGAAAGCCAGCAGTTATTACAACCATTGCCGATACCGAATGGAAGTGGGATAAACTAGGCATGGATTTCATCACAGGTTTGCCAAAGACCGTTCGGGATATGACTCGATTTGGGTCATAGTCGACCGTTTGACCAAGGTAGCTCATTTCATTCCGATCAAGACTACCTATAGCGAGTGCTAAGTTGGCAAAGATATACATGACCAGAATTGTGTGCTTACGGAGTTAGAGGAGCATCGTATCGGATAGAGGAACCCGGTTTACTTGAAATTTTGGAACGGTTGCATGAAACATTGGGAACCCGATTGGAATTGATGCGACTTTCCACCCACGGACCGATGGACCAGGCCGAGAGAGTCAATCAGATTTTGGAGGACATCTTTGAGAGCTTGTGCACTAGATTATGGATCTAGTTGGGATGATAATTTGCCGATGCCATGAGAATTTTCCTACAACAACGATTACCAAACCAGCTTAAAGATGGCACCTTCGAGGCTCTGTATGGAAGAAGGTGCAGAGACACCGTTGTCATGGGAATGGCGGAGATGCGTCGATTGTTTGGACCAGATTTGATTAAAATACGACGAGAAAGTTAAGTTGATTGAAGAGGGGCTCAAGGTAGCCCGGTCCGACGAGAAAAGCTATACCGATTCAAAGCGCCGGCGATTGAGTATGAAGTTGAGCAGTATATCTCGAGTATCCCGCTTGAGGAGTTAAGCGTTTTGGAGTTAAAGAAAGTTAGCACCCGTTTTGTTGGACCATATAAGATTTTACAGCATGGGAGAGATTGCGTATAAGTTGGAATTGCGGAGAGGACTGTCGAGGAGTTCATGATGTATTCCATGTTTCTCGATTGAAGAAATGTCACCCGAGATAGCGAGAGTACCGTTAAGAGACACGGTGCCACTGGGAAGCAATTGATTGAAGGATGACTTGACATATGAGGAAAAACGGTTAAGATTCTCGATTATGCCGTGAGTTACCCATGCAAGGTTATCAAGTTTTGCAAAGTTCGATTGGAGCCACCACCTTGAGGATGAAGCCACACAGGAAGAGGAAGTTTTGTAGGACCACCTCACCTATTTTCTAGCCAACCCGAATCTAGGGGAGAGATTCATCTTAAAGAGGTAGGTTTGTAACATCCCAAATTTTCAATTTGGAATGTTATACATTAGGTCATCATGCATATCATATTTTCTAGCATTTTCCGATCCTAGAAATTTCCGCAACTCAAGGACCCTCGGGAAAGTTGGAAGTTTCATTATTTTCATATTTGGGATTTCTCAAAAATTGAAAATAGGATCATTTAGTTATTTAATTATCTTCATAAAGTTTTCCTATAAAAATATTTGGAGAGGAATAATATGACTTTCCCAACATTTAGGAAAAATGAAGGTTTATAAATAAATCAAATTTGGTTTTGAAGATTTATTTTGCTTAGGCAAAATGAGCATTTAAAAAATATGCATGTTTGCCGTTTTTAAAGTTCATTTTGTTAGACTCATTTTTAGGAGTCGGGAAAATTCATTTTATTTAATTTGGAGTTCATTTGGTATTTTTTTAATTCATTTGGTTTAAATTTTATTTTAAAAATTCGCGCCCCCCTGGGCCAAGGCCAGCCATTGACCAGCCAGGCCCAGACCAGGCGCCCAGCCCTCTCCTCCTCTCCCCTTGCGCCTTCCCTTGTGTGGTGCCTTCGCCGCCCAGCGCCCACGCCGCCATGAGTCCCACCCGAGCCAGCGCCCTGCCCCCTCCCCAAGCGCCGCCTCCCCCCCCCTCCCATAAATACCCCCCCCTCTCTCCCCTCACTTGAGCCGCCCCCTCCACCCCGCCCCTCCCGTGGCCGCCTTGCCCGCCAAGGGTGCCGCCGCCCGCCGCCGTTCCCGCTGCAGTCTTGAACCGCCGCCCTCGCCCTCCCGAGCCCACCCGCACCCAACGGAGCCCCCGGAGAAAGCCCAGGCGATCACCCGGAGAATAACCATCGCCCGCGCGATCCGGTTTTCCCTAATAAACCCGATCCGGTTTTTATTTAAAAAAATGTGTTTCGGTTTTCTTATTTAATGAGCGTTCACGAACCGTTCGTTTCAATAAACGTTCGTTGGATTAGATTACATTAACGAGCGTCCATTATTTAAACCGTTCGTCGTTTTCTTTTAATGGATTTAATCCGTTATTTTTACGATTTGATTTAGATCCGATTTTCAAAACTGTTTTATTTCTCGCTTCGTTTATCGGAATCAGGTGATTCAGCGCTGGAGTTTAAATGTGAATTACGCCGTTCGACTAACCTACTTTCACAGAGTTTTGCTACTGTGAAATTTTGACCTAATTTCAGATTGCTAAACCAATCGTTCTCTCTCGAGTTTCGACTTTCGGAGTTTATTTTGATTGATTCTTTTTGCAACGGGGTTCTTAAGTTGAACTTTACGGTTAGATCTTTTATTCGAGATTTCCCATGCATTAGATGAGTACTTATTGTATGCTTGTTGTTTATGCGTTAGATCACGGGTCGCCGCTTGTTACTTGAATCTCTAGGTCTCGCGGATCATCGACAAGGCAAGTAACACTGATCATACTCTTCTCATACCGGTTTTTATGCATTAGATCTTCCTCAAACACTTGCATGTTTAGGATCAAATTAAATTGTGGGTTTGGGAAGTAGATTGAGTAGTACCTATTACTGTTTTACTTATGAAACCTTGGGAGTTACTTCTCGTTTGCTTGTTCATGCCATGCTATGCTAGTAGGCGTGGATTGGGTGAGTGAATATCCATGACGAGATGTGAGATTGTTAATTAATGGTTTATCTAAGGTGGCAACCTAACACACATCTGGGTGGATTGAGGCACTGGTTTCTATCGGACTTACTGTATTTCTTCGGACCGCCACCCAGGCTCTAAGGGATCATAAGATTATTCAAGCTGGAAACTTCCGTGTGCAGCCACAAGCCAATTATGGGCTCTGGCGTAGTTGACTAAGTCGTAAATGCGAACTCTTCGGGTAGGCTAGCTGATGTAGGGGATGTAGGTTGAGTACGGTCTACCCACATGTAAGGTGCTAAGCTTCCCGAAAGACTATGTCTCGGTCATCCGTTTCTCAAACACCATGTAGTCACGAGAACCAAGCGGAAGCGATCGAGTCTTAATGGGGAAAAGTCATAAACCTCTGCGAGTGTATAAACTAATCATGATTAGCCGTGTCCCCGGTTATGGACAATTTGAGTATCCTGTAATTGAATATCATGTGAATCTCAACATGTTACTTCTAAATAAAAGTTATTGGGTTTTGATGAGTACTTTTTAATTGGGATTGAGGATCATCAACCATTCTCAATGTTTAACAACCACCATGATAGTTAAATAAAATTATTCCTTTGATGTAGGGAAAAATCAGCTTTATGCAAATGTAACCGTGAGAGCCTTACCACCAGCCATATATGCATGTAGTGTAGGCTTATTCGTTCATTGCTCTTATGTGTTACATTGCGGCATATTCCATGTCTTTGAACCGTTTTGAGCTGCAACTTTTCACGTTCGAGACTTTTGAACGACGAGTAAGGTGTTAGGTCGTGGTTCTATACTCGGTGATGATGCCGTTGGAGTTGATGGACTCGCTTATCTTCCAAGCCTTCGCTGTTATTGTTAGATGGCCTTAAGCCATATTATTGTAATAAGTTCCCTTGTGGACCACGATGTAATAAGTGTGTGATTGCTACTCTGCTATAAATCCTTGAATCTTGTGGTGTCGGCATTCTTGATCGAGGATGACCTTGAGCACGGAGACTTGATCCATTGAATGCGAGTGGCTACAATGTCACTTTGAGCTTCTGGCCTGCCCTCGGGTGATCTATATGAACACAGTTTGTAAGCTCACGATGCTTGCTTTGGAAGCATTTTCACAAGCTGAGCCCAACATGGGCGGATGCTTAGCATGATGAAGCCTTTGCCTCCGGATCTGAGAATATCCTAAAGGGTTCCTTGTTGAAGACCTTGAGTATACGCCACGTACCAATCTATCACATTATCTGGCGAACTCTTTGGCCCATCAAAGGACATTCTCCATGATAAGCTGGAAGGAGCAATGAAGACTTTGGTCTTCCATATTCTCCATGGCAAATGCTTCAATGCACAAGACTTCTTTATCCGCCAACTTGCTGCATCGAGGATCGACATCTTTGATGCGAAGTTCTATGCTCCTGGATCATGCATCGATCAAGCTCCTCTGCCTTCAACTATTAGCCCTACGCACGCTAACCATATCATCTTTTGCGAGAGGTTGATATATGCTGTTGAAGCCATCTACCCTAGCACCAAGAGCCAATTCATCTTCACAATGCGAGATCAACGTCGTCTCCAGCGTATCTATAATTTTATTGCTCCATGCTACTTTATCTCTGTTTTGGACCATATTGGGCTTTACTTTCCACTTTTATATCATTTTGGGACTAACCTATTAGCAGGAGGCCCGGCCGAAATGCTTTGTTTTTGCCTATTTGATATTTGAAGAAAAGGAATATCAAGCGGAGTCAAGCGGAATGAAACCTTGGAGGCGTGATTTTCTGGCGAGCGTGATCCGGAAGAACTTGGAGTGCAAGTCGAAAACAGCGGAGCCTCCACGATATAGGAGGCGCGCCCCCTATAGGGCATGCCCCATCTCGTGGGCCCTCGGCGACCACAGCGTACTTCTTCTTCCTATATATACCTCGTTGCCCGAAAACATCCGGGGCACCACGAAACACAATCTCACCACCCGTAACCTTGTGTATCATGAGATCCCATCTTGGAGCCTTGGCGGCACTTTCTGCGGGAGGGAATCAACCACGATGGGCCTCTACATCAACATCCTTGCCCCTCAGATGAGTTGTGAGTAGTTTACCACAGACCTAGGGGTCCATAGTTATTAGCTAGATGGCTTCTTCTCTCTTTTGGATCTCAATACAATGTTCTCCCCCTCTCTTGTGGAGATCTATTCGATGTAATCTCTTTTTGCGATGTGTTTGTCGAGATCCGATGAATTGTGGGTTTATGATCAAGTTTATGTATGAATAATATTTGAATCTTCTGAATTCTTTTATGTATGATTAAGTTATCTTTGCAAGTCTCTTCTAATTATCGGTTTAGTTTGGCCTACTAGATTGATCTTTCTTGCCATGGGAGAAGTGCAGCTTTGGGTTCAATCTTCGGTGTCCTTACCCGGTGTGAGAAAGGGTTGCAAGGCACGTATTGTATTGTTGCCATCGAGGATAACAAGATGGGGTTTATATCATATTGCATGAGTTTATCCTCTACATCATGTCATCTTGCTTAATCGTTACTCTATTCTTTTGAACTTAATACTCTAGATGCATCTTTGGATAGCGGTCGATGTGTGGAGTAATAGTAGTAGATGCGAGGCAAAAGTCGGTCTACTTTTTATGGACGTGATGCCTATATACATGATCATGCCTAGATAATCTCATAATATTTGCTTTTCTATCAATTGCTCGACAGTAATTTGTTCACTTACCGTAATACTTATGCTATCTTGAGAGAAGCCACTAGTGAAACCTATGGCCCCGGTCTATCTTTTATCATATTTGCTTCAATCTACTTTTATTTGCATCTTTACTTTTTGCATCTATATTATAAAAATACCAAAATATATTTATCTTATCATACTATCTTTATTAGATCTCACTTTGCATGAAGTGGCCGTGAAGGATTGACAACCCCTTTATTGCGTTGGTTTGAGTTCTCGGATGTTTGTGTAGGTGCGTGGGACTTTTGAGGCCTCCTACTAGATTGATACCTTAGTTCTCAAAGAGGAAATACTTAC
>JAHIAM010012916.1:0-12179 GCA_021605205.1 Aegilops longissima
TTGTCAATGGATTGATTTATTCTACAATTGAAGGCATAGTCGAGTTACTCGGGCTTACAACCCGGCACTTGGGGGCTACATTATTTAAGTTGAATTACATCAAATATGAAAGTCTCATGTCGCGCAAGCATGCACCATGAATTGGGGCTAATGCAAAGTCATTTTTGCTCTATTATTGAAACCCGACTCATCACATTATAATGAGCCCCTTGGGGGCTACCAATTGCTCCTTCAACAATTCAAGGTACAAAGCTTTTTATCCATTATATTGAAGGATACATTGCTCGGTTGGTAAAGAACAAGGCTCTTAACCTTGTGGGCGTGGATTCAAGCCCCATGATGGGGTTATATCATATGATGTTATTTTCATTGAAGTATCTATCAAGTCGAGGTTCAACATGACAACCAAGGGGCTACATATGTGGAATACTCAATTCGACTAGTGATTGAGATGAACAGCCGGTTTCTTCAACATTGTGATATTTATATTGAAGCAAGTCTTAAGCTATTGCTATGCTACCTTCTTAAGACTTGGGGCTACGTGATAGGTATATAAAGGTATATTCTCAAGTGGATGTTAACTACAAATGACCGTTTTATCAATATTTATAAGCATGATCTTGGCGATGAAAACGGCAAAATTCTACATTCTTAAACCAATGAAGATCGGATAGTATTTCAAAACCAATATTTTTGTTAAGCATTGGGAGCTGAGTCAAAGTTATTCTTCAAATATTTCTTGACAAACCAATTAAAATTGATTATGAAGGGCCTATTGACCGGATTTTCTAGAAGAAATGACAAAAGGTTTAAAGATGCTGGATTCTTTAACATGGATAAATCCAAATTAAACTGGCGGCTAATGTCGGGATATACCCGGTATAGGTGGAGTTATAAACTGGGACTTGTAAACGGCGGATTTAAACGGCGGACTCAAAAGACATTAAAACAGATAGGCTATAAGAATAACGGCGGTGGTAAACGGCGGGGAGTTAAATCGAACAATTTAAACGGCGGACAATTTAAAGCCGACAAATTTAAACCGCAGACAATTTAAACGGAACAATTTAAACCGGACAATGTTAAACGACAGAACAATTTAAACCACAGATAATGTTAAAAGAGACAATGTTAAACGGCGGACAATGTTAAAAGCGGCAACGGTGATAAGCGGGTTGTCGGGGTTATAAAGCCGAGATGTTATAACCAAGATGTTAAAAGCCCGTGAAGATAAGTTAGAATAGTTAAGTCTTAAGTCAGTTGGACTCTACATTAACCGCCTCTTCAACATATATAAGGAGGTAGGGCTCCCCAAGAGGACAAGCTACAAGCAAGAAGAAACAATCTTAGGGCTAGACACAAAGGGAGAGCGGTTCCACTCCCTCGTGATGATAATGAGACCTACCTCAAACAACATGTGGTCTATTCTTGGATCTTTTTTCCGGGGCCAATTCTAAATCCTGTCTTGTGTTGCGTTTCTGATTCCGCTCAACCCCTCTCAAGCTACCACATAGATCGTTGGCCTCACGACTAGTCCTCACCCGGACATCTGCGTGACAATTCCCGGGAGGGCCGAGAGAGGGTGTGAAATCCCCTTATACACATCGGATAGGTCCATATTACCTATTATTGTCCGAAACATGTACCATAGTTCGTTCAAGCGAACGGCACTTTAATTCTGTATTGAATAAGCAATCAAGGCCCTGTTGGGGGTGGGAACACCCGGATCGGGGATGATTTTCCTAATATTTACAAATAATGAGCATGAAGCCCGTGCCCCGAGCCTTAATGTGGGCCTGGCTGAATGAATCGATATCGAGTAAAATCACAATTATGTGTAATGATTCTATGTATCAAGTACTTTACATCATTATTTTGACTCCATTCGGCCGTTTATCGTTGGAAGTGGCCCATTCTTCTACCGCGGTAGATACTACGGGGTGTTTCCACTAACAAAACAACCCGGGTTTTGGGCCGGTTGTGTTAAAACAGGCAATGGATATTGGGCTTTATAACTTTGCTTAGTCATAGGAGCTTTAAGGGGGAAGCTAGCTAGGCCCCGTTAGTGTTGGCGACATTGAGGTCAAGATAAACATTGAAATGTTATGAAACCCATCATTCAACATAGTCCCGGATCGCCAGTTCGCCTATTGTGCGATCGTTTTGGCTTTCTCCCGGTGTTAACCATGCAGCTGGGCCAAATGGTGGTTCTCCTTTGCACACCTAGCAAACAAAAGCAGAACAAGGGCAACACGGCGAAACAACCCAACTATTGACCAAAACACAATTCTAAACCGAATCATATATGCAATATCCAGAATGTTTTGCGAATCCCTAAAGGTGTCCGGCGTTCTTTAGACTAATCTGAAGCGCACAAATAGTTTAAAAAATCCATAGGCTTGAAAAGCCAAAAATTATTCACAAATTTAATGTCGAACTAGATCAAGTGTTAGTACCAATCCGTTGGACTTAAAAAATTTAACCCATGCTTTAACATGACATCCTATCTCAAGACTTCAAGCAGGTCAGCCTAGGCTTCAACCTCCTTATCCGGGGGCTTCTCGATAGTTTAAAACTACTCGGCGAATTTAGAAAAAAGGCTATCCGGCTAACCCAACTTGCCGAGAAGGGAGTGATAGAAAAAGACCTTACAGCGACTAATAAGAAGAACACTTATTATAAAACAACTCCATAAATTTAGAGCCCCGGTGACTTGGGTAAAGAATGTTTATGTGCAGTACTTATATCATATCTATTTCACCCGAACTTTAAGGTCGTAACCTCGTCGGCTTCTCCCTCTTTGGTAAAGACGAAAATTTATTACTCCACTTCGAGAATATTGGCGGTGTTTTTTAACGGAATCAGGTTATAAGGCTTAACGGACAAAGCCTCGGGGAACTTATGCTATATTCTTGATAAAGTGTAAAGCATCTTGAAGAAAATGTACCCCGATACCTTTCTTGGTGCTCATTTTAATATGAGACTTGTGCAATAGATTTTTGTACTCATGAGTTCCGTTGTGTGCCGACCATAATTGAAAACAGTAGGCGCTAGCTTCGGCTTACCGGTCGAGGTCGGCTCGGATAACGTCGTGACAATCGAGGTGCTCCTTTACTCCCTACCGAACAATGGGAGCTGGGGTAAACACAGGAGCAAAATGACCCAGCTTGCCAGGTCAATATGGTGCATATTGGGCATAATACCCGAACAAGGAGAAGCCATTACAAGTATAATCATATGCAGAGGAAAAGCTCCACAAAGGGCCCCAATAAGGGGTATTTGAATTTGTGTGTCACAAACAAAGTTTGGACAAAAGTTTTTCCAAACAACCTTTTGTCAAAAAGGTATAATGCTTAGTCTAAAAGAACAAAATTTAAAAACTAAAGTTTTGAGCATAACAAATTGGTTAATGTGTTGGTGTTGATGGCGCAATTCGGGCTTGTGGCGGGGAAGGCGATTGAACCGACAAGGTTTTAGTCCTCGACATGGCGAGGTCCCACGTCCAGGGTGTCAAAGGAGTTGACACTCCATAGTAGTGACCTCGATCTCGATTACTGCACAATAAAACAATGCGGTCAGGAAATAATATATAATTCCTTGCATAATTGCTTTACAAAAATAATTTATTTAAAGAGATGAGGCCGGCGGCGTGGCGGAAAGGCGTGACAAAGCCTGAATTTGAGGCAGTCCGGGCTCCGGATCACGGCATTCGCCGAACTATGTCGAAACCGGCGAACCACCACGGCCGTCTTTAATCGCCGCCATTTGATGGACCTGTTCGGATGATGGAACAAACCGATAATAATTCCTTAAGAAAATAAAGAGCAAAATTATTGGATTAATAGCACCTGTTTATTTGTTTGTTCAACGCCATTCGGGAAGTGTTGAAGTGTTGGCTGATGGACATCGGCTCGAAGAAATCGCTACCGGCCTTTAACTTTGGGGCAAAGCTGGTTTGATGAAGTGACCATGCGGTGATGCGACCCTTGGCTTGCCGAATGATGATCAAGTTGAGCTCGGCTCAACAAAGGACCATGTCTGGCATTGGCGGGGCTATATTGCGGACTGGTTTGACACCGGGTGATGGCGAAGATTACCTCGGAGGAGGATTAAAATTTTATGGGGCGTGTTAAAACAATGCACAATATTAAAATTCCTTTTAAAATGGTTGTCAAATAGTTCATAGAAAACATGAATTGGGTGGATCCGTGCAAGAAACGATCGAAAAGTGATGCACTAATCGGAGGTTCGGATTGGAATCGGATCGAGCTGAAATTTTGAGGGTGGTAGATATAGAATTCCCAGCCGATCAGCGGTTGGAACTTCAAAGGATGTCGAGCTAAAGCTGGACACCCCCTAAACTTCGTCATTCCGTCCGGTTGATTGGCTCCGGTTATCGTGGTTGCGAATTCCCCATCAATTTGGAAATTTTCTGGGTTGTTGTAGACTCAATTTGCCAAATTACACCAAAGCAATCGTTAAACGGCGGAAGGGCGGTGGCGGATACAGGTTGCTGTCAAAAAAAACCATCGTTGGGGTAATGTTGGCGTTAGCCCGGGCTCCGGATGATTCCTCCATGATCTTGATAGAGATCGGAGTTGATGTTGATGAAGGCCCTCATCCAGAACATGGCGATTGGAGGTGGGGAATCCTTGGTCCAGCCAAGGTGACGGTCTGGTGGAAGATGAATCCGGATTGATCGGCGAGCCATCAACCTTTGCCGAACCCTGGGAACTCTCAATTAAAGCACCAATGTCGGTGTCAAAACCCGGGGATCTTAGGTGGGGGTCCCGCTGTGGGTGGATGATCGGAAGCAAGGGACACGGATGTTTACCCAGGTTGGGCCCTCTCGATGGAGGTAAAACCCTACTTCTGTTGATTAATATTGATGATATGGGTAGTACAAGGTAGATCTACCAGAGATCGTGAGCTAAACCCTAAAGCTAGCCTATGGTATGATTGTTGTATCTCTATCGACTAGCTTTCGGTTTATATAATGCAGGAGGCCTAGGATAACAAGTCCTAACCCGAATATGCGGTGGGGAAGGGTCCTTGTCTTGATCGCCAAGTCTTGTGGAATCTTCCTTGTTCACGGGTTGGGACCCCATGGTATAGGGCCATGGGGTCCTCGGCCCAATCTAACATCGGGAGATGCGTGGTGAGTACCCCTAGTCCGGGAACCGTGATCCTTGCATAACCCCTCTCGCCATCCACAAGTTTATCAAGGGCCATGTCCTCCACTTCCTCTGCGAGTGGAAGCACACCATCGATGTTCATGATGCTTTTGTTCTGCATCAAAATACATCATCCCCATTTGTGGAATTTTCACGGCGGATGTCCTAGGAAGGACTTAGTCATGGAGCCATCGCAACAGGTTGCTTAAAAGGGTTAAGCGGGACAAAGGACAAAGTTTATCTTTGGTTCCCCTTGCGGTGAATAAAGCCTAATCCGGTTTGAGGTGGTATTTAGGTTTTGATTACTAGGGGCGAATTTACCAACTTCGATCTCTTGTTTCTTCCCTAAACGCGGGTCACCTTTATATACATAGGCTGATGCTCGGACCTCTGATCCCGACGCTCATACGGGTGTCCGGCTCGGTGGGAACCTTACTTTCCTTAATGTACAAGTTAACATATGGCGGTTTCCTTTGTGGGTTCAATCGCCTTTGGGTGTTGGGCCTTAATAAGCTTTGTTAAATGAACGCATCTTTAACATCTTCATGGGCCTTTTCATTATGAACCGCCCGTTGGTTGCCCGGCCCCTCCTAAGCGGGTCATACCCAATTTATATAACATTAGGCCCCAGGTTGATGTGAACTTTTCATATCAATCTTAACATAGAAAAAATCCTTCCTTACTTGCTCTTGTGAGATCTTGTAACCCACCATGGCGTCATCCCCAAGGATTGTGGTAACCCCCGGTAGCGTCCCTTTCATTAATATTACACAAGGCCCAAATCTTAATATACCTTTTTTTTAATGGCTCCCAAAATCGGGCGTCTGGTGTCACATATCCATCTTTTAGCCTCCTCGATTCTCCATGCCCTTATCCTTTCGCTCTATAAATAGGGCCAGGGGTCCTTTCACTTTCTCCTTGCCTTTCGTCTCCATCTTCTACCTCCACGGCCTTCTGCGCTGGCTCTTCCCGTTATTCCCAACTCGTCACTCGGCGCCATCCTTTGGCGGCGAGTCCATCCGGCGCCTCCGTTGTTCAACAACTCGGTGAGTTTTCCTCTTTCCTTTCAAGTAGATCCCATTAGGGTTTCCACGAGTTAAATCAGTTCATTCGGCCCTTCTTTATTCTTCACTATGTTTTAGATTTTGATCCAAACTTTATACTCCTCTCTTGGAAACATTTGGTACTCATTTTAGACATTAAAACATCTCTCTTATAAGAAATCAATCTGGACACATGGCTGCTCAAGTTTGCTGCAACTTAGGTTTTAGACATCTTCCATTTTTAAAGTGCGTAGATCCAAAATCATAGCCCTCAAAATCTGTTTTCCAACATTAGCTTTTTCCCTCTGGATCTTATATCAATAGCGGTGGGTGGCTTAGTTCATGAGGTAACCCAAACCATTAGTCCCCTCTAAAAACCGAATAGCTCATCTTTATAACTTCAATCCATCCTCGGTTTAACACCTTTGTGCATGCTTCATTATTTTTGCCTTTGAACCAACAGCGAAACCATATAATTCTTAAACGCATACTCTTACTTAGATAATCGAAAAGTGGCTAAGACATACCTTTGCGCGGGTCTAATTTGGGTCACTAAAGAAGACTGAACAACCGTTAACTAGCGCCCTACCAAGAAAGGGACATCCACTAGGGGCCTGGTGAAGAAAATCCACCTAAACCCAAGGATGAAAGTGATTGTTTTCTGACCACGGTGGGGTTACCCACCCGGCTCAAAGTTTTCCTTGATGTGCTTCATTTTTCCAACTTCCCCTCAAGATTGGACCCAATTCCATGTCCAACATTTGTAATTTCAAAGTATTGAAGCTTATCTTCAAGAGGCCCCAGTTAATTATTAGAAATTCTACTATTTAAACCGGGGGAGTTCTTGATGGGGGCCCTTGGAACTTCGGTGGGGTTTCAATTCGGAAGAGGAAAAAGCCCTTTCCCCAAGGAGTCATCCCAATTGGAACCAAACTTGGTTCTATTGTCAAAACACATCTCCGGTATGAAAATCCCTGCGGTTACCGACCAAACGCCCTTTCCCCCTCACGAATTAAACGAAGGGAAAAAATTCGAACTTTTCAAAGCTTAGAGCCTTTATGGCCAATTAATGGCGTCGACCTTGTTGGTCTGGGTGTCGGGTATCTTGCCATTAAGCCGTTGCAATTGCGAATATCTTGGGATTTAAAGATCCCTAGCCCTTTGTGACACTGGCCGTGGAAATCTGAACCACCAAAAATTGCTGAATGAACCTTTAAAGGAATGCGTAAAATAGGACTTATCCTGCCCTTAACAACCACCATCGTGTTTACCTTCCTCAACAACATTTGTAGTAAATGCCCTTATGATCTTTTGACCTCCAGGCCGATTCTCCATTTTGGAAGAAAGACCACAAGATAAACCGCCAAACCCCGTACCAAAACCAAAGGCCACCAAAGGCATGCCAAAAACCATCATCCGCTAATTTAAACTTGGGCGTGACAAGGTTGATGATGGTCGGTAGAACTTGACCTCTTGGCTCATTCTTTATACATCTTATTGACAATGACTATGATCAGGATGGCGCGCCAGCCGTGGATGGCGTAAGTAATATTCTTTCCCTGCTTTGGAACCTCTCCAACGGAAAACCCGACAAGCAAGCTAAAGTATTTCTCACCCTTTAGCTCCTTGTATCCCAACTTTCTTTTGAAGAAACAACAACCGGCTCCCGCACCACCGGCATAGTAGTGGTGTGATTCTTCTTCCACCAAAGCGGTTATAAGGCCGCCCGGGAGGTCTTACAATTTACGTACACTTTATCCCGGCGGGTCATTTAAACCTCTTAACAAATCGATTCAAACTATCGGGGACTTCTCATTCCTCCTGGCGAATGAGGGACTCAAATCCCAACTTTCAAGGGTACAGGTAAGGATATATTTAAACATTCAAACCTTATGCGATCAATATCGACCTCTTTATCTTTTTTTTAGGGTCTTGCTAAACCCAGCAAAAAATTGAACAAGCGATCGGGACTCCAATCCGTCTTTGGAGAAACAACAACAGAATCTTCTCATCCAATTGGAAGCCACCATTGGGACCCACCACCGGAAGAACATGAACCTCAATAGACCATATGGATGTTGGCGGTGATTTCAACCGAAGCCCTTTAAGCCCTAAAGAACGATGATGTTGTAAATTTTGGGTTTGGTTACACAACACGGGTAACCTTTTCTTATCCAAGCACAACCCGGGAAGAAATTTCGGCTAAAGGGCAAGTGGAAGGTAGACAGAGGGGCTATGCCGTTCGATTTAAGATATCCACCGGTTATTTGTTCACACGATCGGCTTGGTGGCTTGGTCAATTTGATGAAGCGCTATGAGGTAATTCAATCACCATTCTCTTTCATAATTATTCTATTCAGAAGTCTTGGGATATGATAAATTTGGGTATGCTATAGACTTTTTATAAAGAACTGCACAACATCACTATGCCCCAAGGGCCTTAAATCACCATGTTAAGCGGGTTTAAATAACAAATTAACGTTGCAGAGCCCCAAGGGCCAGCAATAAGTATGTTAAGCGGGACTTATCACATTTGATAGATCAACACTTCAACATATAACCTTGATAAATGGATCATATCATTATAACAGTCCTCCCATAAATTCGTCTTTGAAAAGGCAATAGGCATTAGCCCCCAACCAAGGAAAATACTTGTTTTCTTGGGACCGGAAAAATCTTAAGGCAATATACATTAGCCCCCAAGTGCCAAGGAAAAATTGTATTGTGCTTGGGACTTCAACAATAATTATACTCATAATTCATCTATGTTTGTTTTATACCATAGGCTGAACTAAAAGGATTCACAGCTCAATGATCCAAAGGCCAATAAAAACTCAACAATCTGAGACATCAAGGCCAAATCAGAGACGAAGACGCTTTAGAGAACATTGAGCAGCTAAGCAAAACTTCAATTGACAAAGATGGTTGGGAAAGTGAAAATGCAACTCTATTGAAGAGAGCGGAAGATCTTGAAGCCGCACTTAAACCGGTGTCCGACGAGTTATCTGTTGGGTACGTAGTAATTTCAAAAAATTTCCTCGCACGCAAGATCATGGTGATGCATAGCAGAGAGGGAGAGTGTTGTCTCGTACCCTCGTGACCGAGCGAGCGATCATCAGCGTAGAGGAAGTAGTCGTCGTTATCCTCGCGATCAACCGATCCAGCGCCGTTACTCCGGCACCTCCGAGTTCTTGGCACACGTTCAGCTCGGTGGCGCTCCTCGGACTCCGATCCAGCAAAGCTCCGGGGAGAGAGTTCCGTCGACCTGACGGCGTGGTAGGCGATCTTGATGTTTATCGACGCGAGGCTTCGCCTAAGCCTTTGCTACAATTTGACGAGTGGAATATGGTGGAGGGGCACGCACTTGCGCTAAGAGCGATCTCAAGGATCAACTTGTGTGTCCATGGGGTGCCCTGCCCGTATATAAAGGAGGGAGGGAGGAGGCCGCCCTCTACTATGGCGCGCCATGGGAGTCCTACTCCCAGGGAGTAGGATTCCCCTTTCCTAGTCAACTAGGAACCCTTCCATGTATTAGGAGTAGGAGAGAAGGAAAGGGAAGGAAAAGGAGAAGGAAGGAAGGGCGCCCCCTCCTAGTCAATTCGGACTAGTCCAAGGGGGCGGCGGCCACCCTTTGGCCCTTTTCTCCTTTCCCGTATGGCCCATAAGGCCCAATACGAATTCCCGTAACTCTCCGGTACTCCGAAAAATACCGAATCACTCGGAACCTTTCCGAACTCGAATATAGTCGTCCAATATATCGATCTTTACGTCTCGACCATTTCGAGACTCCTCGTCATCCCGATCTCATCCGGGACTCGAACTCCTTCGGTACATCAAAACTCATAAACTCATAATAAAAGCTGTCGATCCGAAACCTTAGCGTGCGGACCCTACGGGTTCGAGAACTATGTAGACATGACCTAGAACTATTCTTTGTCAATAACCAATAGCGGAACCTGGATGCCCATATTGGCTCCTACATATTCTCTGAAGATCTTTATCGGTCAAACCGCATAACAACATACTTTGTTCCCTTTGTCATCGGTATGTTACTTGCCGAGATTCGATCGTCGGTATCAATACCTAGTTCAATCTAATCACCGCAAGTCTCTTTACTCGTTCCGTAATACATCATCTGCAACTAACTCATTAGTTGCAATGCTTCAAGGCTTAAGTGATGTGCATTACCGAGAGGGCCGAGATACCTCTCCGACAATCGGAGTGACAAATCCTAATCTCAAATCGCCAACCCAACATCTGCCTTTGGAGACACCTGTAGTACTCCTTTATAATCACCCGATTCGTTGTGGCGTTTGGTAGTACCAAAGTGTTCCTCCGGTAGCAGGAGTTGCATAATCTCATAGTTATAGGAACATGTATAAGTCATGGATAAAAGCAATAGCAACATACTAAGCGATGGTGCTAAGCTAATGGAATGGGTCATGTCAATCAGATCATTCAACCAATGATGTGACCCCATTAATCAAATGACAACTCCTTTGTCTATGGTTAGGAAACTTAACCATCTTTGATTAACAAGCTAGTCAAGTAGAGGCATACTAGTGACACTCTGTTTGTCTATGTATTCACACATGTATTATGTTTCCGGTTAATACAATTCTAGCATGAATAATAAACATTTATCATGATATAAGAAATAAATAATAACTTTATTATTGCCTCTAGGGCATATTTCCTTCATCTCCCACTTGCACTAGAGTCAATAATCTAGATCACATCACCATGTGATTAACATCGATAGTTCACATCATCATGTGATTAACACCCATAATTCACATCGCCATGTGACCAAGACCCAAAGGGTTTACTAGATTCAGTAATCTAGTTCACATCGCTATGTGATTAACACCCAAAGAGTACTAAGGTGTGATCATGTTTTCTTTGTGAGAGAATCTTAGTCAGCGATCGCCACATTCAGATCCGTATGTATTTTCAAATCTCTATGTCAACAATGCTCGCGCGAGCTACTCTAGCTAATTGCTCCCACTTTCAATATGTATCCAGATTGAGACTCGAGTCATCTAGATTAGTGTTAAAACTTGCATCGGCGTAACCCTTTACGCGAACCTTTTTCACTTCCATAATCGAGAAACATATCCTTATTCTACTAAGGATAATTTTGACCGATGTCCATTGATCTACTCCTAGATCACTATTGCACTCCTTGCCAAGCTTAGTGGTAGGGTATGCAATAGATCTGTACACAACATGACATACTTTATAGAACCTATGGCTGATGCATAGGGAATGACTTTCATTCTTTTCTATCTTACTGCCGTGGTCGGGTTTTGAGTCTTACTCAATCTACACCTTGTAACACAGGCAAGAACTCTTTCTTTGATGTTCCATTTTGAACTACTTCAAAATCTTGTCAAGGTATGTATTCATTGAAAAACTTATCAAGCGTCTTGATCTATCTCTATAGATCTTGATGCTCAATATGTAACAGCTTCACGAGGTCCTTCTTTGAAAAACTCCTTTCAAATACTCCTTTATGCTTTGCAGAATAATTCTACATCATTTCCGATCAACAATATGTCATTCACATATACTTATCGGAAATGTTGTAGTGCTCCCACTCACTTTCTTGTAAATACAGGCTTCTCCAAAAGTCTGTAAAACCATATGCTTTGATCACACTATCAAGCGTTTATTCAACTCGAGATGCTTGCACCAGTCCATAGATGGATTCTTGAAGCTTGCACATTTTGTTAGCTCCTTTAGGATTGACAAAACCTTCTGGTTGCATCATATACAACTCTTCTTTAATAAATCCATTAAGGAATGCTGTTTTGACATCCATTTGCAGATTTCATAAAATGTGGCAATTGCTAACATGATTAGACAGACTTAAGCATCGTTACGAGTGAGAAAATCTCATTGTATTCAACACATTGAACTTGTCGAAAACCTTTTGCAACAAGTCGAGCTTTGTAGATAG
>JAHIAM010012920.1:0-12430 GCA_021605205.1 Aegilops longissima
TCGGGTCTTCGTTCTTGGCTTATACCATTGGTGGATGCTGATGGGATCTTGTCCCAACCCCCCCGACAACAAATGCCCTTTTCGGTAGGGTTCAATCGGTTGGCGAACCCGATTGTATGATCTCAAACTTTTCATCCGAGCTCAACTTTTCTTGGCCTCGTCTCTTTACCGTTGTGCTCGATCCGGAGGCTAGAAAAAGAACAAGCGAGTTAATTAATATGTGTACATATATATACCAAAACAAAGGCGAAGCTAGTCGACATGCTTAACTAATATATATACCTGGCGGACTCGGTTTGGTGATCACGAGCCGTCCTCACGGTCTACTTCTTGCACGGCATTGGGTCATGACCATGTAAATCATAGCCGCTGCTTCTTCCCCTCTCCTTCAGGACATCGTTATCGACGTTGAGAAACATCATCGAGGAGCGGCATCACTTCGTATGCGATTATGTCCCTCAACAACGCTTCTTGATGCTTCGTCTGGGGGTGTCCATAGTTTCTACAAATATTTACAACATGGCAATTATTATTCAAACATGACGATATGGATATATTAGTGCCAAGCGTAGAACTAGCTAGCTAATCACAATAAGGTGAAGGAAATATGCCCTAGAGGCAATAATAAAGTTATTATTTATTTCCTTATACCATGATAAATGTTTATTATTCATGCTAGAATTGTATTAACCGGAAACATAATACATGTGTGAATACATAGACAAGCAGATAGTCACTAGTATGCCTCTACTGGACTAGCTCATTAATCAAAGATGGTTGTGTTTCTAACCATAGACATGTGTTGTCATTTGATTAATGGGATCACCTCATTAGGAGAATGATGTGATTGACATGACCCATTCCGTTAGCTTAGCACTTGATCGTTTAGTATATTGCTAATGCTTTCTTCATGACCTATACATGTTCCTGTAACTATGAGATTATGCAACTCCGTTTACGGAGGAACACTTTGGTACTACCAAAGCGTCCTAGCAGTAACGGGTGATTATAAAGGAGTACTACAGGTGTCTCCAAAGGTACTTGTTGGGTTGGCGTATTTGAGATTAGGTTTTGTCACTCCGATTGTCGGAGAGGTATCTCTGAGCCTTCTCGGTAATACACATCACTTAAGCCTTGCAAGCATTACAACTAATGAGTTAGTTGTGAGATGATGTATTACGGAGCGAGTAAAGAGACTTACGTACGAGATTGAACTAGGTATTGGATACCGAGCGATCGAATCTCGGGTAAGTAACATACCGATGACAAAGGGAACAACGTATGTCGTTATGCGGTTTGACCGATAAAGATCTTACGTAGAATATGTAGGAACCAATATGGGCATCCAGGTTCCGCTATTGGTTATTGACCGAGAATGGTTCTAGGTCATGTCTACATAGTTCTCGAACCCGTAGGGTCCGCACGCTAACGCTTCGATGAAGCTTCATTATGAGTTTATAAGTATTGATGTACCAAGGTTGTTCGAGTCCCGGATATGATCACGACATGACGAGGAGTCTCAAATGGTCGAGACATAAAGATTGATATATTGGAAGCCTATGTTTGACGAAGGTTCAATGAAACAGGAAGTTATCGAACACCGGGGTTACGAACCCCGGGGTATATGGGCCTTAATGGGCCACAAGGGAGAAGAGGAAGGGCCAGGCAGGCCGCCCCCCCTCTAGTCCGAATAGGACAAGGAGAGGGGCGGCCCTTCCCTCTTCCTCCCCCAATCTACTCCAACTAGGAGGGGAGTCCTACTCCGGAGAGGACTCCAGCGCCTCCCTAGGGCGGCCGCACCCTTTGCTCCTTTATATCTGGGGCAGGGGGCACCCCATGACACACAAGTTGATCTACGGATCGTTCCTTAGCCGTGTCGGTGCCCCTCCACCATATTCCACTTCGGTCATATCGTCATGAGCTTAGGCGAAGCCTGCCGGAGAAGTCATATCGTCATGAGCTTAGGCGAAGCCCTGCGTCGGTGGAGCATCAACATCGTCACCCGCCGTCAGTTGACGGAACTCATCCCGACACTTTGCTGGATCGGAGTCCGGGATCGCCATCGAGCTGAACGTGTGCGAACTCGGAGGTGCCGTGACGTTCGGTGCTTGGATCGGTCGGATCGTGAAGACGTCGACTACATCAACAGCGTTGTTATAACGCCCGCTTTCGGTCTACGAGGGTACGTGGACGGACACTCTCCTCTCGTTGCTATGCCATCACCATGGTCTTGCGTGTTCGTAGGAAATTTTTGAAATTACTACGCTTCCCAATGATGGCATCCGAGCCTGGTTTTATGCGTTGATGTCATATGCACGGTAGAACACAAGTGAGTTGTGGGCGATATAAGTCATACTGCTTACCAGCATGTCATACTTTGGTTCAGCGGTATTGTGAGATGAAGCGCGCCGGACCGACATTACGCAGACGCTTACGCGAGACTGGTTTCACCGCTCCGAGCACTCGCTGCTTAAAGGTGACCGGCGGTGTCTGCTCTCTCACTTTAGTTGAACGATGTAGCTACGCCCGGTCCTTGCGGGTTAAAACAGCACCAACTTGACAAACTATCGTTGTGGTTTTGATGCGAGGTAAGAACGGTTCTTGCTCAGCCCGTAGCAGCCACGTAAAACTTGCAACAACAAAGTAGAGGACGCCTAACTTGTTTTTGCAGGCATGTTGTGATGTGATGTGGTCAAGACGTGATGCTATATTTTATTGTATGAGATGATCATGTTTTGTAACCGAAGTTATCGCAACTGGCAGGAGCCATATGGTTGTCGCTTATTGTATGAAATGCAACGCCATGTAATTGCTTTACTTTATCACTAAGCAGTAGCGATAGTCGTAGAAGCAATAGTTGGCTGACGACAACGATGCTACGATGGAGATCAAGGTGTCGCTACCGGTGACGATGGTGATCATGACGGTGCTTCGCGATGGAGATCACAAGCACAAGATGATGATGACCATATCATATCACTTATATTGATTGCATGTGATGTTTATCCTTTATGCATCTTATCTTGCTTTGATTGCGGTAGCATTATAAGATGATCTCTCACTAAAATTATCAAGAAGTGTTCTCCCAAGTATGCACCTTGCCAAAGTTCGAGTACCCGGACACCACGTGATGATCGGTGTGATAAGTTCTCGTCCATCTACAACGGGTGCAAAACAGTGCAGCGAATACTCGGGTTAAACTTGGCGAGCCTTGCATATAACGATATGGCCTCGAACACGGAGACCGAAAGGTCGAACGTGAATCATATAGTAGATATGATCAACATAGTGATGTTCACCATTGAAACTACTCCATCTCCGTGATGATCGGACATGGTTTAGTTGATTTGGATCACGTAATCACTTAGATAACTAGAGAATGTCTCTAAGGGGTTTTTAATATGATTAATTAAACTTAAATTTATCATGAACTTAGTACCATAGTATTTTGCTTGTCTATGTTTCTGAGATAGATGGCTCGCTGTTGTTCCGTTAATTTTAATGCCTTGAGAAAGCAAAGGAAAGATGATGGTAGAATTAACGGACTGGGTCCATAAGGGATTATCCTCATTGCTGCAGAAAAATTACGCCCGGGCACCGGGGAGGCCTCGGGTGAGCCGGTTGTGAACGCCCGCAAAGCAAAGCTGATGACTACTAATAGTTCAAGGCCATGCTTTCGGCTTAAACGGTCTTCAAGCGTTTTGAACGCATGGGCATATGAATGTTCCGAGTTGAAGTTAATATTTCAAGCAAATGCCCGGTTGAGAGATTGAAGTCTCCAATAAGTTCTATAGCTGCAAGATGGAGGAGAATAGTTACAAGGAACATAACTCAAAATGTCGGGTATAATAATCCTTGATTCAACGGGAGTTATCTTCCGGGATGATAGTGTCAGAGAATTTCCAATCACGCCAAAGCTACAAGAGCTTCTGATGAACTATAATATGCAAGGAATGACTAAGACAATTTGAGCTTTCCAATCTAAAAGGGATGAAATCAAGAAAGAGCATCAAGTGTTGATGGTCAAAAGACCACTAGTTTCAAGAAAAAGGGAAAGGGAAGAAGAAGGAAATTCAAAAGAACAAAAAGGGGCAAGAAAAAAAGTTCCTGAAATTTTTCCCAAGAAAAAACCCCAAGTTTTCTGGGACAAAACTTTGGAAACTGAGTGTTTTACTAAGCCATGCACGGAGAACTGCCAATATTTGCCCGGATAAAAGAAGGAAAGGCAGGTGAAACCCAAAGGTTAAATATGTGATTACCATTTTATTGATTGTTTTAACCTAAATAAGATTTGGTAGGTAGCATGAAATTATACGGTCTTGTTTATGCAACTTAATTTAAATCGGAATAAGGGCAATTGAAAACAGGTCATGCCCCTTGAAAATGGTCATTCTTGTTGAATTGGCGGGTCCATATTCTAATTTAAACCGATAGGGTTGATAAATAATGTTATTTGGGCCCGTTTGGCATTTGGGAAAACATTATATCTTGGAATCCTTGTTTGAATCCGGACGGAATTTCATAAGAAAAAGGTTGTTCCCTATTTTTGGAAATATAATCTTTTTTGGTCCAATAAATTTGAGGGGGTTCTTATTTTTTTAATTTTGAGAGATATGGGTTATCACTTAATGAAAAAATTGAAACATTTGAAAGTTCAAAGAATTTCGGGAAGTGGAAAATCATCGTAAAAAATAAAGTTTCTACGATCTGATCGTGGAGGAGAATATTTGAGTTCGAGTTTGGTTTAATTTAAACAATGTGGAATAGTTTGAATACCCAACCCGAACACCACGAGAAATGGTGTGTCCGAACGTCGTCGATTTTTACTTGATATGGTGCGATCTATGATGTCTTTATATTTACCGCTATTTTGGGGATATGCTTTAGAGCGGCCGATTCACGTAAATGGGCACCATCAAAACCGTGAGCGACACCTTATGAACTGTGGTTTGGCAAGAAACCAAAGTTTCGCTTAAAGTTTGGGGCCATGCTTATGGAAACTTCAACCAGATAAGCTCGAACCCAAATCGAAAATGTGTCTTCAAGGATACCCAAAGGAGACTGTTGGGTACACCTTCTATCACGATCAAGGCAAGATTTTCGTGTTAATTCGGATCCTTTCTAGAAAGGAGTTTCCTAAAAGAAGTGAGTGGGAGGAAAGTAGAACTTGATGAGATAACGTATCTCTCCTTATTGAAAGTAGTTCATCACAAAAATGGTTCCCGGACAACTCACCAATTAGTGAGGAAACTAATGATGATGATCATGAAGCTTGATCAATTATCAACTTAAAGGTCAACCGAGTAAAATACCCAGTGGTCGGTAATCCTATTTGAAGTCATGTTTTACCATGGGAACCTACAAACTATGAAGAAGCGTGGGAGCCCGATTCAAAATGGTGGAAGCCATGAAATCTGAGATGGGATCCATGTATGAGAACAAAGTATGGATTTTTGGTTGACTTGGATGATCGGCAAGCCATTGAGAATAAATGGATCTTTAAGAAGAAGAGCGCCATGGTAATATAACTTTACAAAGCTCGATTGTTGAAGGTTTTCCAAAGTTCAAGGGGTTGACTCGATGAGATTTTTCACCGGCGATGCTTAAGTCCGTCCAATCATGTTGCAATTTTTTATGATTATGAAATTTGGCAAATGGATTAAAACTGCATTCTTGAATGGATTTTAGAAGAAGAGTTGTATATGATGCAACCAGAAGGTTTTGTCGATCCAAAGGGTACTAACAACAAGCTCCACGATCAATTTATGGTCCGCAAGCCTCCGAGTTGAATAAAACCTTTGATAGTGTGATCAAAGCTATGGTTTATTGACTTTTGGAAAGCCTGATTTACAAGAAAGTGGGGAGCTCGGCATTTCTAATATTATATGTGGGCAATATTATTGATTGGAAATGATATAGAATTTCTGGATAGCATAAAAGGATACTTGAATAAAAGTTTTTCAATGAAAGACCTCGTGAAGTGTTAATATTGGGCATCAAGATCTATAGAGATAGATCAAGCGCTTAATTGACTTTCAAAAGCAATACCTTGATAAAGTTTTGAAGAAGTTCAAAATGGATCAGGCAAAGAAATTTTTTACCTTAAAGGTGTAAGATTGAGTGACTCAATGCCCACCCGGAAGATAGAGAAAATGAAAGATGTTCCCTTGCTTCAGCCATAGGCTCTATCATGTATGCAATGCTGTTCCGACTGACGATGTTAGTTAAGCTTAGGAAGGTACCAAAGTAATCCGAGTGGATCTGGGAAGCGGTCAAGAACATCCAAATACCAAAAGGACTAAGGATATGTTTCAGATATAGGTGACAAAGAGCTAGTCGAAATGGTTACGCCGAAAGTTGACACATCCCGAATTCTAAATAAACCGGATCGATTTTTTAAACGGTGGGCTGCCGGGGGCAGTTCTAAACAAAGGCCGTGGGGGATCTACATGGAAGGGATACATAGCTTCGAAGCAAAAGAAGGAGTCGGATGAAAGAGTTCATTTCCATCTAGGTGTTATACCTAGTGCATCGGGACCAATGAAGATCTTCTGACAATCTGGTGCAATTGCCTTGGCAAAGGAATCCAGATTTCACAAGAGGACCAACATTCAAGAGCCCAATTCCATTGGGACCAAGTCCAAGGGGAGACATAGAGATTTGAAAATACATACGGATCTGAATGTTGGACCTGACTAAGCCTCTTCCCGAGCAAAACATGATCGCACCAAGACTCCATGGGTGTTAGAATCATTCTGTAATCTAGATTATTGACTCTAGTGCAAGTGGGAGATAAGGAAATATGCCCTAGAGGCAATAATAAAGTTATTATTTATTTCCTTATACCATGATAAATGTTTATTATTCATGCTAGAATTGTATTAACCGAAACATAATACATGTGTGAATACATAGACAAAGATAGTCACTAGTATGCCTCCGACTAGCTCATTAATCAAAGATGGTTTGTTTCCTAACCATGACATGTGTTGTCATTTGATTAATGGGATCCCATTAGGAGAATGATGGATTGTGACCCATTCCGTTAGCTTAGCACTTGATCGTTAGTATATTGCAATGCTTTTTCATGACCTATACATGTTCCCGTAATATGAGATTATCAACTCCCCCGGAGGAACACTTTGGTACTACCAAACGCCCAATGTGGGTGATTATAAAGGGTACTACAGTGTCTCCAAAGGTACTTGTTGGGTTGGCGATTTGAGATTAGGTTTTGTCTCCGATTGCGAGAGGTATTCGGCCTTCGGAATACACATCACAAGCCTTGAAGCATTACAACTAATGAGTTAGTTGTGAGATGATGTATTCGGAACGGTAAAGAGATTTCTAACAGATTGAACTAGGTATTGATACCCGGATCAATCTCGGGTAATAACATAGATGACAAAGGGAACAACATTTATCGGTTTGACCAAAAGATCTTGAGAATATGGGAACCAATATGGCATCCGGTTCCCTTTGGTTATTGACCGAGAATGGTTCTAGGTCATGTCCATAGTTCTCGAACCCGTGGGTCCCACCAACGTTTATGACCCATTATGAGTTTATAAGTATTGATGTAAAGGTTGTTAGTCCCGGATATGATCACGACATGCGAGGGTCTCAAATGGTCGAGACATAAAGATTGATATTTGGAAGCCTATGTTTGACTTGAAGGGTTCCAATAAACGAATTAGAACAGGGGTTCGAACGGGGTAAGGGCCAAATGGGCCACAAGGGAGAAGAGGAAGGGCCCAAGGGCCCGCCCCCTCCCCCTAGTCCGAATAGGACAAGGAGAGGCGCCCTTCCCCTTCCCCTCCCAATTCTCCAACTGGGAGGGGGGTCCTACTCCCCGGGAGTGGACCTCCGCGCCCCTAGGGCCGGCCGCACCCCTTGCCCTTTATATCGGGGCAGGGGGCACCCCATGAACACAAGTTGATCTCGGATCGCCTAGGGTGCCCCCCCCATATTCCACCGTCATTCGTCAAACTTGGGAAGCCTCCCGGAGAAGTCATATCGTCGGGAGCAGGCCCGCCGGTGGAGCATCAACCCCCCCCGTCCGATGGAACTCATCCCCACACTTTGCTGGATCGGAGTCCGGGATCGCCATGAGCGAAGGTGCGAACCGGAGGTGCCGTCGCCGGGCTTGGATGGTGGATCGTGAAGCGCGACTACATCAACCGGTTATCGCCCGCTTTGGTTCCAAGGGGTGGGCGACACTCTCCCCTGCTATGCCATCACCATGGTCTTGCGTGTTCGGAAATTTTTAAATTACTCGTCCCCAACAAAAATCATATTAGTCCTGGCTGCTTCTCTAGGGTTTGGGGTCCCTCACAACCCTTAAGGGTTGGGGTGGTCGGAAGCCTTAAGCGGGGGGATCATCGACCCCCCGTGTTGAAGCATTGGGAGGGGGTGTGAACAGCATCTATGTCCCCTGGTGAGGGGGGCCGGAAACGAGGTGGGTCAAAGGATGGGGGGTCTAGTTCAAAGCCAAAATTTTCACATTAGGATAGATGATGGGAAAGTTTCCAAAAGGGACGACATAGGAAGCTTTTTGGCAAAGTTCAGCAAAAGGCAAATTATCCTATCCGGACTCCATTCAAATTTGGAGGATAAATCATGCCATTTACTTCCAATGATGAACCATGATTTTCAAACTTTGACACTATAGGGACCCCTACCAAACCTTCATTAAACCCCCTTCGCCCTACCTCACCCTAGTTCCCCCTTTCACCCCTGATCCTCGACACCCTTTAATCCCGGCAAAACATATACAGGGAAAATAAGAAAGGAAGAAAAGGGAAGAAGGGAAGAAGAAAAGAAAAAGGAAAAGAAAAAATGAAAAAAATTCATTTTTTTCTTCTCTATTCTTTTCTTCTTCTCCTTCTTTTCTTCTTTTCCTCATTCTTTTTTCTTCTTCTTCCTTCTTCCTTCGATCCTAAACCCAACCTCGACCTAGAACCCGAACCCTAGAACCCGAACCCCACCCTAGAACCCTCGAACCCTCAAACCCTTGTGCCTCGAACCGCCGCCTCGGCGCCCTCGACCCTCAAAACATTGACCCGCCCGCCCCTCGGCGCCCTTGACCCCCATGACCCTCCACCCTCAGCCTAGTTCCCTCCCCCCCAGCATTCCCCACACCCTGTTCCGATAAAAAGAAGAAGAAGAAGAAGAAGAAGAAGAAGAAGAAGAAGAAGAAGAAAGAAGAAAAAGAGAAGAAGAAGAAAAGAAAATAGAAGAAAAAAAAAAGAGGAAAGAAGAAAATTTTTCTTCTTCTCCCATTCCCTCTTCCTCCTTTTTCCTCTTCTTATTTTTTTCTCCCTTCTTCCTTCTTCCTTCTTCCTTTATTCTTTTTCCTTATTTTCATTCTTCCCCAACCCAACTCTAAACGACAACTTCCTCGACGCCCCGCCTTTCATGAACAAAATAAAAGAAACATATGAAAACAAAAAAAAAACATCATACAATATATGAGAAAACAAAATAAAACATCACATATATATGCAGAAAAAACATTAGATCCACATATGCAAAAAGCATCAACAATATCCATACATCAATATATATACATGAAAAAAAACATTAGATCAACAGGCGGTTATATATGCATATATCCATATATCCATACATCAATATATATAATCAATATATATAAAAAAAAAATCATGGCGGCGGGGGGGGGGCAGGGGGGCGCAGGGGCTCATGGGGAGGCGACCGGGCAGGTCGAGGGAGCGGCGGGAGGGGACGGCAGGTCGGGGGGGAGGCCGGGCGGGTCGGGAGGCGGGGCATGGGTCGGGGGTCGGGGTTTGGAGGCAGGGGGGCGAGGCGAGGGCTGGCGCGGGGCGGGTTGACGAAATGGCGGCCCGGGGCAAGCGGGGACATGGGGGCGGCGACACGGCCGGGGCGCAAATCAGGCGGGGAAACGGCAATGGGCGCGGCGGGCCAGGGGGCCAACGGCCCGGCCGGGAGGTTGGGAAAAATGAATCTGAAATTTCCGTTTTCATATAAAGGGCATTAGTCCTTGTTGGCACCAACCGGGACTAATGCCCTTATCCCGTTGGTGCCACCAACCGACCAAACAAATTTCGCAGCCCAAAGCGGGAGGGCTTTTCGTTGGTGGCACCAACCGACAAAGGGGGCATTATCCCGGTCGGCCAGAACCAAAACCCCCGTCCGGGGCCCCAAGACCAAACCTGTTGTTTGGCCAAATGTTTAGTCCCACTGCTAGTTGAAGGGCGGACGTTTATAAGGGGGCCCCTTCGAGCCTTCAAATGCAGGCTTTGGGCCTAATCATGCCCGGGGCCTATTAGTTTCCGGGCCAACCCCATGTAGGGTTTCTAGTCGATTCGGCCGTCCATGGTGCAGTTTTTTCTTTTATTTTATTTCTTTTTGCTTTTAGTTTTAGAAAAATATAAACTTTCTATTAGTGCCATTAGTTTTAAAATTTGAAAACACTTTTTTGTTTTCTTTGTTTTTATTTATTTTATTTTGTTTCTACTTACAACAAAATACTTATTGTTGCTATTTTTTTTTTTAAGTTTTTTGTTTTGTTTTCTGCATTATTTATTTTCTTTTGGTTTTTGCTCTATTTTTAATTCTTTTTGCTTTTAGGTCAGAAAATTATAAACTTTCTGTTAGTGCTTTTAGTTTTAGAAAAAATAAACTTTCTGTTGTGCCATTAGTTTTAAAATTCAAAACATTTTTTTGTTTTCTTTGTTGCTTTATTTATTTTATTTTGTTTCTATTTACAACAAAATGCTTATTGTTGCTTTATTATTATTATTATTTTCAAGTTTTTTTGTTTTGTTTCCTGCATTATTTATTTTTTTTTTTTGCTTTATTTTTAATTTTTTTGCTTTTAGGTCAGCAAAATTATAAACTTTCTGTTAGTGCCATTTGTTTTAGAACAATTATAAACTTTCTGTTTGTGCCATTAGTTTTATAAAATTTGAATTTTTTGAAATTTGTGTGAATCACAAGTTTGTGAGCTCAACAAGAGGGGGGGCTTATAAACCGGTGTGGCGCCCTTTTTTAGGTTTCAAAGTTGGCATAGTATGTTCATGAACAAAACGGACAATGGTATCATACCTGTGTTACAAAGTTGGCATGGTATCATCATAATAGTTGGGAGAAAGTCTTCACTTTTTCTTCGCTTTGCGTTTGCTTATTGCCCGAACCATGGATAATCTTTCCTTATCGGATGCTTGGGTCAGCCTTTGACTTTGAAGGGGGAATTTCATGAAACTTTTCATACTCTTCATGTCTCGCCCTCCCCTAGGATGTCCCTTTTCCTGAAAGAACTATGGGCGCTTTGGTCATTGTATGATGTATTTTCCCCTTCTTTTCTTTTCCTCGGTCGGTGACATGTCCTTCACATAGATAACCTGTCACATCATTGGCTAGGCGAACGGTTCTTGTACCCAAGATTTTTCAGATCCTGTTGTCATTCCTCGTGGGTCTACCTGACCCCGCCTCGACAGATTGACCCACTTGCACTTAAACAAAGGGACCTTAAAATCTACTCCGAGTCAAGTTCATATGTCTATTAACCATAATATTGTCATTTCCTTGTGGTTGTCAAAAGCGGACACCGCTGTTTTGTTGGTGCTCTTTTCATCTTGGTCAATCGGTAAATGTATTCCCATTTATCTCGATCCTTTCCAAATCATTACGAAGATGGTCCCGACAACAAGTACAACTCATCATAAACAGGTGTCACCTCCAGCGGTTTCCAACCAATCTGAAAGTCCCGATGTGTTCCATTAATCCATCGACCGTCCGGGTGTTTGGGCCCATTCTTGTGTTCATCGACATACGGGTCACCAAGGTAGAGTTCGAGAACGTAGGTGCTTGGAAAGAATATCCGCCCCCATATTGTGTCTCTTCCAAGCGTTTTTCCAGCCCCTCATACCCGGATTTAGGGAGACCATCTTATTAAGGCCAGGAATGAAGTCAACACAAAACCCGATGACATCCTCTTTGATGGCCATGGAGATTTCCTTCCGCCTAGCATTCGAACATATTTCTTTAGGACTCCCATGAACCTCTCAAAGGGCATATTGTAGAAATACCCCGAATGACAATTCGGACTAGATGAACTAGGGGCCCGGCATGATATTGAAGGAGGTGGGAACACCATCAAACGACAAGACATTACATCACCCAGCGCTACGATTTTGGATCGATCACCTTCAGATATTGCATTGAGGAATGCACATAGCTTCACAATTAATCGGACGTTTTCCGGAAGCCCTCTCAATGCAACCGGCGTTGCGCATAATCACGGGTCATGAGACTTTAGGTTCGGAACTTTTCTCCATATTTATTATTCCTTTATATTGAAAGCCATCGGGACCTTCATTTGAGCGGTTGAAAGAATATTTCTTTTCCTTCAGAAGGGTGGCGGGACCTTCATTCGCCGGAGGCGCCC
>JAHIAM010012924.1:0-19399 GCA_021605205.1 Aegilops longissima
GACTGGTTTCACCGTTACGATCACTTGTGCTTAAAGGTGGCTGGCGGGTGTCTGTCTTTCTCACTTTAGCTGAATCGAGTGTGTGAAGGAAATATGCCCTAGAGGCAATAATAAAGTTATTATTTATTTCCTCATATCATGATAAATGTTTATTATTCATGCTAGAATTGTATTAACCGGAAACATGATACATGTGTGAATACATAGACAAACATATAGTCACTAGTATGCCTCTACTTGACTAGCTCATTAATCAAAGATGGTTATGTTTCCTAACCATAGACATGTGTTGTTATTTGATTAATGGGATCACATCATTAGGAGAATGATGTGATTGACATGACCCATTCCGTTAGCCTAGCACTTGATCGTTTAGTATATTGCTATTGCTTTCTTCATGACTTATACATGTTCCGGTAACTATGAGATTATGCAACCCCCGTTTACGGAGGAACACTTTGGTACTACCAAGCGTCACAGCGTAACTGGGTGATTATAAAGGAGTACTACAGGTGTCTCCAAAGGTACATGTTGGGTTGGCGTATTTGAGATTAGGTTTTGTCACTCGATTGTCGGAGAGGTATCTCGGGCCTTCTCGGTAATACACATCATATAAGCCTTGCAAGCATTGCAACTAATAAGTTAATTGCGAGATGATGTATTACGGAGCGAGTAAAGAGACTTGCGATAGCGATATTGAACTAGGTATTGGATACCGACGATCGAATCTCGGGCAAGTAACATACCGATGACAAAGGGAACAACGTATGTTGTTATGCGGTTTGACCGATAAAGATCTTCGTAGAATATGTAGGAGCCAATATGAGCATCCAGGTTCCGCTATTGGTTATTGACCGAGAATAGTTCTAGGTCATGTCTACATAGTTCTCGAACCCGTAGGGTCCGCACGCTTAAGGTTTCGATGGCGGTTATATTATGAGTTTATGAGTTTTGATGTACCGAAGAAGTTGAGTCCCGGATGAGATCGGGGACATTACGAGGAGTCTCGAAATGGTCGAGGCGTAAAGATCGATATATTGGACGACTATATTCGGACTTGGAAGGTTCTGAGTGATTGGGTATTTTTGAGTACCGGAGAGTTACGGAATTCGCCGGGAGAAGTATTGGGCCTTATTGGGCAATACGGGAAAGAGAGAGGCTGCCTAGGGCAGGCGCGCGCCCCAAGGCCTAGTCCGGGTGGACTAAGGGAGGGCCGCACCCCTCCTTCCTTCCTTCTCTCTTCCTTTCCTTCTCTCCTACTCCTACTACATGGAAGGTCTCCTAGTTGGACTAGGAAAGGAGAATCCTACTCCCGGTGGGAGTAGGACTCCTCCTGGCGCGCCCTCCTTGGCCGCCGCCCCTCCCCTTGCTCCTTTATATACAGGGGCAGGGGGCACCCTATGACACACAAGTTGATCTTCAAGATCGTTCCTTAGCCGTGTGCGGTGCCCCCCTCCACCATAGTCCACCTCGATAATATTGTAGCGGTGCTTAGGCGAAGCCCTGCGATGGTAGAACATCAACATCGTCACCACGCCGTCGTGCTGACGGAACTCATCCCCGACACTTTGCTGGATCGGAGTCTGGGGATCGTCATCGAGCTGAACGTGTGCTGAACTCGGAGGTGCCGACGTTCGGTGCTTGGATCGGTCGGATCGTGAAGGCGTCGACTACATCAACTGCGTTGTGGTAGCGCTTCCGCCACGGTCTCACGAGTGCGTGGACAACACTCTCCCCTCTCGTTGCTATACCATCACCATGATCTTGCGTGTGCGTAGGAAAATTTTGAAATTACTACGTTCCCCAACAGTGGCATCCGAGCCTAGGTTTTATGGTTTGATGTTATATGCACGAGTAGAACACAAGTGAGTTGTGGGCGATATAAGTCATACTGCCTACCAGCATGTCATACTTTGGTTCAGCGGTATTGTTGACGAGACGACCCGGACCGACATTACGCAGACGCTTCGCGAGACCGGTTCTCCGGCGTGCTTTGCACATAGGTGGCTTGCGGCGACAGTCTCTCAACTTTAGTTGAACCGAGTGTGGCTCGCCCGGTCCTTGCGAAGGTTAAAAGCGAGTCAAATTGACAAACTATCGTTGTGGTTTTGATGCGTAGGTGAGATCGGTTCTTGCTCAGCCCGTAGCAGCCACGTAAAACATGCAACAACAAAGTAGAGGGCGTCTAACTTGTTTTTGCAGGGCATGTTGTGATGTGATATGGTCAAGGCGTGATGCTATATTTTATTGTATGAGATGATCATGTTTTGTAACGAAGTTATCGGCAAGCTGGCAGGAGCCATATGGTTGTCGCTTTATTGTATGAAATGCAACGCCTGTAATTGCTTTACTTTATCACTAAGCGGTAGCGATAGTCGTAGAAGCAATAGATGGCGAACGACAACGATGCTACGATGGAGATCAAGGTGTCACGCCGGTGGCGATGGTGATCACGACGGTGCTTGAAGATGGAATCACAAGCACAAGATGATGATGGCCATATCATATCACTTATATTGATTGCATGTGATGTTTATCCTTTATGCATCTTATCTTGCTTTCATTGGCGGTAGCATTTTAAGATGATCTCTCACTAAAATTATCAAGGCGTGTTCTCCTGAGTATGCACCATTGCCAAAGTTCGCCGTGCCCGGACACCACGTGATGATCGGGTGTGATAAGCTCTCGTCCATCTACAGCGGGTGCAAGCCAGTTTTGCACAGGCAGAATACTCAGGTTAAACTTGGCGAGCCTAGCATATGCAGATATGGCCTCGGAACACGGAGACCGAAAGGTCGGCGTGAATCATATAGTAGATATGATCAACATAGTGATGTTCACCATTGAAAACTACTCCATCTCACGTGATGATCGGTTATGGTTTAGTTGATTTGGATCACGTAATCACTTAGATGACTAGAGATGTCTATCTAAGTGGGAGTTCTTAAATAATATGATTAATTGAACTTAAATTTATCATGAACTTAGTACTGATAGTATTTTGCGTGTCTATGTTTCTTGTAGATAGATGGCTCGTGTTGTTGTTCCGTTGAATTTTAATGCATTCCTTGAGAAAGCAAAGTTGAAAGATGATGGTAGCAATTACGGACTGGGTCCGTAACGAGGATTATCCTCATTGCTGCCTGAGAAGAATTACGTCCTGGAAGCACCGCTGGGTGCCAGGCTGCTGCTGAGAACAACGCGAGAAGTTGTGAGCGTCTGGCGAGCAAAGCTGATGACTACTCGATAGTTCAGTGTGCCATGCTACGGCTTAGAACCGGGTCTTCAACGACATTTTGAGCGTCATGGAGCATATGAGATGTTCCAAGAGTTGAAGTTAATATTTCAAGCAAATGCCGGATTGAGAGATATGAAGTCTCCAATAAGTTCTATAGCTGCAAGATGGAGGAGAATAGTTACATCGGTGAGCATATACTCAAAATGTCTGGGTATAATAATCACTTGATTCAAGCGGGAGTTAATCTTCCGGATGATAGTGTCATTGACAGAATTCTCAAATCACTGCCACCAAGCTACAAGAGCTTCGTGATGAACTATAATATGCAAGGGATGAACAAAACAATTCCCGAGCTCTTCGCAATGCTAAAAGCTGCGGAGGTAGAAATCAAGAAGGAGCATCAAGTGTTGATGGTCAACAAGACCACTACTTTCAAGAAAAAGGGCAAAGGGAAGAAGAAGGGGAACTTCAAAAAGAACAGCAAGAAAGTTGCTGCTCAAGAGAAGAAACCCAAGTCTGGACCTAAGCCTGAAACTGAGTGTTTCTCTGCAAGCAAACTGGTCACCGAAGCGGAACTGCCCCAAGTATTTGGCGGATAAGAAGGATGGCAAGGTGAACAAAGGTATATGTGATATACATGTTATTGATGTGTACCTTACTAGAGCTCGTAGTAGCACACTGGGTATTTGATACTGGTTACATTGCTAATATTTGCAACTCAAAACAGGGACTACGGAATAAGCGAGCAGCGGCAAAGGACGAGGTGACGATGCGCGTGGGAAGCGGTTCCAAAGTCGATGTGATCATGATCGACACGCTACCTCTACATCTACCTTGGGATTAGTTTTAGACCTAAATAATTGTTATTTGGTGCCAGCGTTGAGCATGTACATTATATCTGGATCTTGTTTGATGCGAGGCGGTTATTCATTTAAATCATAGAATAATGGTTGTTCTATTTATATGAGTAATATCTTTTATGGTCATGCACCCTTGAAGAGTGGTCTATTTTATTAAATCTCGATAGTAGTAATACACATATTCATAATGTCGAAGCCAAAAGATGCAGAGTTAATAATGATAGTGCAACTTATTTGTGGCACTTGCCGTTTAGGTCATATCGGTGTAAAGCGCATGAAGAAACTCCATCTTGATAGACTTTTGGAATCACTTGATTATGAATCACTTGGTACTTGCGAACCGTGCCTCATAGGCAAGATGACTAAAACACCGTTCTCCGGTTCTATGGAGAGAGCAACAGATTTGTTGGAAATCATACATACAGATGTATGTGGTCCGATGAATGTTGAAGCTCGTGGCGGATATCGTTATTTTCTCACCTTCACAGATGATTTAAGCAGATATGGGTATATCTTCTTAATGAAGCATAAATCTGAAACATTTGAAAAGTTCAAAGAATTTCAGATTGAAGTTGAAAATCATCGTAACAAGAAAATAAATTTTCTACGATCTGATCGTGGAGGAGAATATTTGAGTTACGATTTTGGTCTACATTTGAAAAATTGCGGAATAGTTTCGCAACTAACGCCACCTGGAACACCACAGCGTAATGGTGTGTCCGAACGTCGTAATCGTACTTTACTAGATATGGTGCGATCTATGATGTCTCTTACCGATTTACCTCTATCGTTTTGGGGTTATGCATTAGAGACGACCGCATTCACATTAAATAGGGCACCATCAAAATCCTTTAAGACGACTCCTTATGAACTATGGTTTGGCAAGAAACCTAAGTTGTCGTTTCTGAAAGTTTGGGGCTGCGATGCTTATGTGAAAAAACTTCAACCTGATAAGCTTGAACCCAAATCGGAAAAATGTGTCTTCATAGGATACCCAAAGGAAACAGTTGGGTACACTTTCTATCACAGATCCGAAGGCAAGACATTCGTTGCTAAGAATGGATCCTTTCTGAAGAAGGAGTTTCTCTCGAAAGAAGTGAGTGGGAGAAAAGTAGAACTTGATGAGGTAACAGTACCAGCTCCCTTATTGGAAAATGGTTCATCACAGAAATCGGTTCTTGTGACACCTACACCAATTAGTGAGGAATTTAATGATGATGATCATGAAACTTCAGATCAACTTTCTACTGAACTACGTAGGTCAACTAGAGTAAGATCCGCACCAGAGTGGTACGGTAATCCTATTCTGGAAGTCATATTACTTGACCATGGTGAACCTACAAACGATGAAGAAGCGACGGTGAGCCCAGATTCCGCAAAATGGCTGGAAGCCATGAAATCTGAGATGGGATCCATGTATGAGAACAAAGTATGGACTTTGGTTGACTTGCCCGATGATTGGCAAGCCATTGAGAATAAATGGATCTTTAAGAAGAAGACTGACGCTGATGGTAATGCAACTGTCTATAAAGCTCGACTTGTTGCGAAAGGTTTTCGACAAGTTCAAGGGGTTGACTACGATGAGACTTTCACACCCGTAGCGATGCTTAAGTCTGTCCGAATCATGTTAGCAATTGCTGCATTTTATGATTATGAAATTTGGCAAATGGATGTAAAAACTGCATTCTTGAATGGATTTCTAGAAGAAGAGTTGTATATGATGCAACCAGAAGGTTTTGTTGATCCAAAAGGTGCTAACAAAGTGTGCAAGCTCAGCGATCAATTTATGGTCAGTGCAAGCCTCTCGGAGTTGGAATAAGCGCTTTGATAGTGTGATCAAAGCATATGGTTTTATCTGAGACTTTTGGAGAAGCCTGTATTTACAAGAAAGTGAGTGGGAGCTCTGTAGCATTTCGATATTATATGTGGATGACATATTATTAATTGGAAATGATATAGAATCTCTGGATAGCATAAAAGGATACTTGAATAAAAGTTTTCAATGAAAGACCTCGGTGAAGCTGCTTACATATTGGGCATCAAGATCTATAGAGATAGATCAAGACGCTTAATTGGACTTTCACAAAGCACATACCTTGATAAAGTTTTGAAAAAGTTCAAAATGGATCAGGCAAAGAAAGGTTTTTTACCTGTATAACAAGGTGTCAAATTGAGTCAGACTCAATGCCCGACCACAGCAGAAGAGAGAGAGAAAATGAAAGATGTTCCCTATGCTTCAGCCATAGGCTCTATCATGTATGCAATGATGTGTACCAGACACGGCGTATGCTTAGCAATAAGCTTGGCAGGAAGGTACCAAAGTAATCCAGAGTGGATCTTTGGACAGCGGTCAAGAACATCCTGAAATACGAAAAGGACTAAGGATATGTTTCTCGTATATGGAGGTGACAAAGAGCTAGTCGTAAATGGTTACGTCGATGCAAGCTTTGACACTGATCCGGACGATTCTAAATCGCAAACCGGATACGTGTTTTTATTAAACGGTGGAGCTGTCAGTTGGTGCAGTTCAAAACAAAGCGTCGTGGCGGGATCTACATGTGAAGCGGAGTACATAGCTGCTTCGGAAGCAGCAAATGAAGGAGTCTAGATGAAAGAGTTCATTTCCGATCTAGGTGTCATACCTAGTGCATCGTGACCAATGAAGATCTTCTGTGACAATACTGGTGCAATTGCCTTGGCAAAGGAATCCAGATTTCACAAGAGGACCAAGCATATCAAGAGACGCTTCAATTCCATCCGGGACCAAGTCCATGTGGGATACATAGAGATTTGCAAGATACATACGGATCTGAATATTGCAGACCCGTTGACTAAGCCTCTTCCTCGAGCAAAACATGATCAGCACCAAGACTCCATGGGTGTTAGAATCATTACTGTGTAATCTAGATTATTGACTCTAGTGCAAGTGGGTGACTGAAGGAAATATGCCCTAGAGGCAATAATAAAGTTATTATTTATTTCCTCATATCATGATAACTGTTTATTATTCATGCTAGAATTGTATTAACCGGAAACATGATACATGTGTGAATACATAGACAAACATATAGTCACTAGTATGCCTCTACTTGACTAGCTCATTAATCAAAGATGGTTATGTTTCCTAACCATAGACATGTGTTGTTATGTAGCGACCAGACCCGAATGGATCTAGCGCTCTGTGCTCAGTGTCATCCCTGGATCAGTAATGCTGACACCACACAGTACTTCGAAGGATTTATAGCAGAGTAGCAATCACACACTTATTACATCGTTGTCCACAAGGGAACTGAATACAAAATATGGCTTAAGGCCATCTAATGATAACAGCGGAAGGCTTGGAAGATAAGCGAGTCCATCAACTCCAACGGCATCACTGAGTATAGAACCACGACCTAACACCTTACTGTAAATGCGAAAAGTCTGCAGCGTGAAAAGTTGCAGCCAAACGGTCACACATGGAATATCTGGCAATGTAACACATAAAGAGCAATGAATGAATAAGCCTATACTACATGCATATTTGGCTGGTGGTAAGGCTCTACGGTTACATTTGCATAAAGCTGATTTTTCCCTACATCAAAGGAATAATTTTATTTAACTATCATGGTGGTTGTTAAACATTGAGAATGGTTGACAGCATCCTCAATCCCAATTAAAAAGTACTCATCAAAACCCAATAACTTTTATTTAGAAGTAACATGTTGAGATTCACATGATAATCAAGTACCGGATACTCAAATTGTCCATAACCGGGGACACGGCTAATCATGATTAGTTTATACACTCTGCAGAGGTTTGCGCACTTTTCCCCACAAGACTCGATCGCCTCCGCTTGGTTCTCGCACTACATGGTGTTTGAGAAACGATGACCCAAGAATAGTTTTTCCAGAAGCGCTAGCACCTTACATGTGGGTAGACCGTACCAACCTATATCCCCTACATCAGCTAGCCTACCCGTAAGAGTTCATGCGACTTAGTCAACTACTTGAGCCCATAATTGGCTTGTGGCTGCACACGGAAGTTTCAGTTTGAAAAATCTTATGATCCCTTAGAGCACGGGTGGCGGTCCGAAGAAATCAGCAAGTCTGATAGAAACCAGGTGCCTCAATCCACCCAGATGTGTGTTAGGTTGCCACCTTAGATAAACCATTAATTAACAATCTCACACCTGTCATGGATATTCACTCACCCAATCCACGTCTACTAGCATAGCATGGCATAATAAGCAAGCGAGAAGTAACTCCCAAGGTTTCATAAGTAAAACAGTAATAGGTACTACCTCAATCTACTTCCCAATACCCACAATTTAATTAGATCCTAATCATGCAAGTGTTTGAGGATTGATCTAATGCATAAAAACTGGGTAGTAGAAGGGTATGATCAAGTGTTACTTGCCTTCTTGATGACCCATGAGTCCTAGAGATTCGAAGTAACAAGCGGCGCACTCCGGGTGATCTAACGCAGACAAACAACAAGCATACAATAAGTACTCATCTAATGCACAGGGAAATCTCGAATAAAAGATCTAACCAGAGAGTTCAACTTAAGAACCCTGGTTGCAAAAGAATCGAATCAAAACAAAACTCCGAAAGTCGAAACTCGAGAGAGAACGTCTCGGTTTAGCGATCTGAAATTAGGTCAAAATTTCACAGTGGCAAAACTCTGTGAAAGTAGGGTAGTCGGAACGGCGGTTTCGTTACGAAACTCCAGGCGCTTGAATCACCTGATTCCGATAAGCGGCGAGAAATAAAACAGTTTTAAAATCAGATCTGAAATCAAATCGAGAAAATAGCGGATTAATTCCGATTAAAAGAAAAACGACGAGCGAGTTAAATTGCGAGAACGTTAACAGAACGTATCCAACGAACGCGTTTCTTTGAAAGCGAGCGGTTCGGTGAGCGTCCGTTAAATAAGAAAACCAAAAAAAAATAAAACCAATCTAGGTTTTTTAAAAAACCAAACATATATATATATTTTTTAAAAAAACCGGATCGGTTTAGGGAAAACCGGTCGGGCGGCGGGCGGCTACCTCGGTGGCTCTCGCGGCGAGGCTCGGGCAGAGACTCTGGGGTCGGGGGTCGGGGGCGAGGGGGGGGCGGCGAGGTCGGCGTCGGGCGGAAGGGAAACGGCGGCGGCGGCGGCCTTGGCGGGCGGGGATTCGGCCGGGCGGGTCGGGGGGGCTCCATGCTTGGGGGAGAGAGAGGGGGGGTATTTAAGAGGGGGGGAGGCGGTGGCTTGGGAGGGGGCAAGGCGAGCTGGTCGGGTGGGACTCGGGCGGGCGGCGGGCGGTGTGGAGGGCGGGTGTGAGTCAAAGGGAGGCGGGAGGGAGGAGGTGGGGGGCTGGGCTGGGCTGGGCTGGGCTGGTCTGGCCTGGGCTGGTGGGCCTCAGTCCAGAAGGTTTTTTTAAATTAAACCAAAACAAATAAAAAAATACCAAATGAACTCCAAATTAAATAAAACAAATTTTCCCGACTCCTAAAAATGAGTCGAACAAAATGAACTTTAAAACAAAATACATGCATAAAATTTTAAAATGCTCATTTTGCCTAAGCAAAATAAATCTTCCAAAACCAAATTTGGTTTATTTATAATATCTTAATTTTTCCTAATTGTTTGGGAAAGTCATATTATTCCCTTTCAAGATATTTTTATAGGAAAAACTTTATGAAGATAATTTAAATAATCCAATGATCCTATTTTCAAAATTTGGAAAATCCCAAATATGAAAATTTGAAACTTCCAACTTCTCTCGAGGGTCCTTGAGTTGCGTGAAATTTCTAGGATCGGAAAAATGCGAGAAAATATGATATGCATGATGACCTAATGTATAACATTCCAAATTGAAAATTTGGGATGTTACAAACCTACCTCTTAAGATGAATCTAGCCCTCGAGATTCGGGTTGGCTAGAAAATAGGTGAGGTGGTCCTTAAGCAAAACTTCCTCTCTTTCCCGGTGGCTTCATCCTCGGTGTGGTGGCTCCCTTGAACTTTGCAAAATTTGATAACCTTGCTGCGGGTAACTCTGCTGGCATAATCGAGAATCTTAACGGCCTTTCCTCATATGTCAAGTCATCCTTCAACTGAATTGCCTCCAATGGCACTTGTGTCTCTTAACGGTACCTCTGCTATCTCGGGTGACATTTCTTCAATCGAGAAACATGGAATACATCATGAACTCCTGACAGTCCTTCCGCAATTCCAACTTATCATAACTTCTCCCATGCGTTGCAAAATCTTATATGGTCCAACAAAGCGGGTGCTAACTTTCCTTTAACTCCAAAACGCTTCACTCCTCAAGCGGGGATACTCTGAGATATACTCTGTCTCCAACTTCATACTCGATTGCTTTGCGCTTTGAATCGGCGTAGCTCTTACATGCAGGACTGGGCTACCTTGAGCCTGTCTCGAATCAACAACTTTCTGTTCGGACTCCTTAATCAAATCTGGTCCAAACAAGCGGCGATCTCGGTTTAGTCCCATGACAACGGTGTCCTGCACCTTCTTCCATACAAGGCCTCGAAGGGTGCCATCTTTAAGCTGGTTTGGTAACTGTTATTGTAGGAAAATTCTGCATACGGCAAATTGTCATCCCAACTAGATCCATAATCTAGTGCACAAGCTCTCAGCATGTCCTCCAAAATCTGATTGACTCTCTCAGTTTGTCCATCGGTCTGTGGGTGGAAAGCTGTGCTGAATTCCAATCGGGTTCCCAATGTTTCGTGCAACTGGTTCCAAAATTTTGAAGTAAACTGGGTTCTTCTGTCTGATACAATGCTCCTTGGAACTCCGTGTAAGCATACAATTCTGGTCATGTATATTTTTGCCAACTTAGTACTGCTATAGGTAGTCTTGATTTGGAATGAAATGGGCTACCTTGGTCAAGCGGTCGACTATGACCCAAATCGAGTCATATCCTGAGCGGGTCTTTGGCAAACCTGTGATGAAATCCATACCTAGTTTATCCACTTCCATTCGGTATCGGCAACGGTTGTAACAATCCTGCTGGCTTCTGATGCTCTGCCTTTACTTTCTGACATACGTCACAAACTGCTACATACTCCGCAATATCCTTCTTCATTCCGGTCCACCAGAAAATATTCTTCAAATCCAAATACATCTTGGTATTTCCTGGGTGAATCGAATAGGGTGAATCATGGGCTTCTTGTAAAATCAACTTCCTGATCTCTGGGTGATTGGGCACATAAACACGGTCTTCAAACCATAGGGTATCGTGCTCATCCTCACGAAATCCTTTAGCTTTTCCTTTGCTCATTTTCTCCTTTATAGAGGCAACTTCTTTATCTGCCTTTTGGGCTTCTCGATTTTGTCCATTAGTGTCATTGAATCTCCAATGCTGCTACATAGCCTCTGGAACTATTTCCAAACAAAGTTCTCGAAGGTCCTCGGCTAACTCATTGGGTATTCCTCCCATCATTAGGGTATTGGCGTGGCTCTTACGGCTCAATGTATGCTGCTCGACATTAGCCTTTCCGGGTGATAATGCAATCTCATATCGTAACCCTTGATTAGCTCTAACCATCTCCTCTGTCGAGATTCAATTCATACGTGTGAAGATGTACTTCAAACTCTTGTGATCCGTATATACTTCACAATGATTTCCAATGAGAAAATGTCTCCACGTCTTCAAGGCATGCACAACGGCTGCTAACTCCAAATCATGAGTGGCATAATTCAACTCATGGGGCTTAAGTTGTCGTGAAGCATACTGAAACAACTCTTCCTTCCTGCATAAGCACTGCTCCAAGTCCTCGGCGTGAAGCGTCATAAAACACCTCATAATCCTTAGTTTGATCGGCAATATCAAAACTGGTGAGGTAACCAATCTTTTCTTCAACTCCTGAAAACTTGCCTCACAGTCCTCAGTCCATATGAATTTATTTTCCTTCTTCAACAATTCTGTCATAGGCTTTGCAATCCTTGAGAAATTTTCAATGAATCTTGGTAGTATCCTGCGAGTCCAAGGAAACTCGAATCTCTCCAACTGTCGTTGGTGCTTTCCATTTGGTTCGGTCTCAACCTTTGTGGGGTCAACTGCTATTCCTTCTCCGGATATAACATGTCAGAAATCCAACTTCCTTTAACCAAAATTCACATTTGCTGAACTTGGCATACAACTGGTGTTCCCTTAGTTTCTCCAAAACCAATCTCAAATGTTCCTTGTGTTCCTCTTCATTCTTCGAGAAAATCAAAATGTCATCAATGAACACCACGACGAACTTGTCCAAAAACTCCATAAACACTTTGTTCATCAGGTTCATGAAATAGGCTGGTGCGTTAGTCAGTCCAAATGACATAACGGTATACTCATACAGTCCATATCTCGTGGTAAATGCTGTCTTGGGTATGTCCTGCTCCCGAATCTTCAACTGATGGTACCCTGATCGCAAGTCGATCTTAGAGAACACTTTGGCTCCTTGCAAGCGATCAAACAGATCATTTATCATCGGTAGTGGGTACTTGTTCTTGATTGTTACTTCATTCAATCCACGATAATCAACAACCATTCTCAACGATCCATCCTTCTTCTCCACCAACAAAACGGGTGATCCCCAAGGTGAAGAACTTGGGCGAATAAAACCTTTATCCAATAGTTCCTTAATCTGCTTCTTAATTTCTGCCAAATCCTTTGCGGGCATCCTGTACGGTCGTCTCGATATCGGGCCTGTTCCTGGCAACAGCTCGATCAAAAACTCAATGTCTCTATCCGGTGGCATTCCTGGCAACTCTTCCGGAAATACATCAGGATATTCATTCACCACTGGTACTTCTTCCTGTACCACTCCTGTTAAGCAATTAACTTGTGCTCTCCTCGGCTCGTGCCGTGATACATACTTAATCCTTCTTCCTTCTGGTGTGGTGAGCAAAATTGACCTTGCGGTACAATCTATGTTTCCTCCATAACTTGATAACCAATCTATTCCTAATATCACATCCAATCCTTGGGATTCCAGAACTATTAGGTCTGAGGGGAAAACATACTGTCCGATCCTTAGTGGCAGTCGATCACACCATTTACTAGCCATGTACTCTGCTCCGGGTGAGGTTACTAGCATGGGTGACCTAAGGGCTTGGGTTGGTAACTTGTACTTATCCACAAATCCCCTTGATATGTATGAATGCGATGCACCAGTATCAAAAAGAACAACTGCAGTAAAAGACTTAACCAAAAACTTACCGATTACTGCATCGGGCTGATCTTCAACCTCCTCCACATCAATGTGGTTCACTTGTCCCCTGTTGAAAGGGTTGGGCTTCTTTCCAGAGCTTCCATTGCCATTTCCATTCTGGCCTTCTGGACAGTCATTTGCATAATGCCCAGTCTTGCGGCACTTAAAGCAAGTAATGTGACTCAGGTCTACCTTGGATGGTGTAGACGGGTTGGTGCGGTTCTGTCCGTTGCTTCCTCCATTCCCGTTCCCATTCTTGGTGCCATTATGGTTGTGCGAATTACCTCCTCCATGGGTATGCTGAAACTGAATTCCTGATTTAGGGGTATAACGTGGCCTGCTTTGGGATCTGAGTTATACTTCCCTTGTCCATACTTCCGCTTGTGGTTCTCAATTTGCTGCTGCTTTCCCTCAATCATCAGAGCTCGGTCTACTAACTCCTGGTAGTTATTGAAACTTGCTACCATCAACGGCATGCTGAACTCATCATTCAGTCCTTCTAGAAACTTCTCTGTTTAATTGCATCCGTGTAGCGTCATCGGGGCATAACGTGCTAATTTGCTAAAGTCATCCACGTACTGGCCAACAGTCCTTCCTCCTTGGCGTAAGTTGCGAAACTCACGCTTCTTCATGGCCATGGCTCCTGCTGAAACATGGGCTGTGCGAAAAGCTTGCTGAAACTGGTCCCATGTGGCGGTGTTCACGGATAAGTGGCTGTGAAATTCTCCCACCATCTGCTGCGGGTCCTTCAAGCTGATGTGCTGCAAACTTCACTCTCTCACCATCCGTGCATCCTGCGATAGTCAGCTCCTTCCTATCTTGCGGAGCAGGTCATCTGCTACAATTGGCTCGGTGCTACTGGAATACACCGGCGGGTTCAGTCTAAGGAAACGAGTCAGATGATCCGCAGGTGGTGGTGGTGGCGGTGGGTTGTTGTTGTTGTTGTTCTGCACCAATGTTTGAATCAGGGTATTCTGCTGCTGGATCAATTGGGTGATCTCTGGCGGGAAAACGAATCCGGGGTCGCGTCTCGGAGGCATCTGATGGGTTTAGAAAAGGAGAGAAAGGTAGAATAGAATTGAGGTCTAAGGGGAATCACTACCCAAATGCACATGAGCAAATGCACACAAATCACTTCATTCAATCAAACAAGGGCTACAACGATCTAACTATCGCAAAAGTGCGTGTACTATAAAGGTTTACATGGAGGGAATACTACTAATATGTGGGGGACTTCTACTAATTTGAACCGGTGGAAGACTCCATGATGTCTGCTCCAGCTTCATCTTCAAAATCGGGTTCACTTGGATCCGAATCTGTGTCATCGATGTTGATGTAGTCGATTGGGTGTTCGACGTACTGGTCTTCATTCCTGAGCGCCAACTTCTTCTTGAGTTCTTCGATCTCGTCCATGTAGTCCTTGCGTGTAGTCTTTAGTTCTTCTTCCAATTCGATGATCCTTTCCTTCGTCTTCTGCAACTCCAACATGTCATTGCACATTTGATTCTCCTGGCGTCGAATGTGCTGATTTAACTCCTGGATGAACGCTGCAATGGATCTATCCTTCTTGGTCTTGACGACGTCCAGCTTGTCATCTCGGCGTCCACAAATCTGGTAGATGGTGTCCTTGAGATCTTCTTGATAGACTTCTCCAATCGTCCCATGGTGATGTGAGCTGCCATGCTCTTTCCTGGACTCCAAGTGGGTGCCTTGAAAACACTATCTATTGGCTTGGTGATCGGGGCAAATGTCCTTCTGGAGCGTGAGCATGAATCTTCAGCGCTCCTCTTGAGGCAGAGTGGAGTTGAAAGTCCGGTGAAGCTTGGTAATCCAATGTTCAGGTACTTAGTAACTTCCTTCAAGTGAAATCCAAAAGGTGTGCCTTCATCCGGTTGGGTGTACTTGATCTTCGCGTCCGTCATCCTAAAGAGAGTAGAAAAGATGAGGAGTTAGAAAATGGGAAGAGAGAGTGATCTATGGCTTTAACTTAGTGGTCGTGTCCTACAGTCAGCGTGTGCTCTGATACCATTCTCTGTAGCGACCAGACCCGAATGGATCTAGCGCTCGTGCTCGGTGTCATCCTGGATCGTAATCTTGACACCACACATGCTTGAAGGATTTATAGCAGAGTAGCAATCACACACTTATTACATCGTTGTCCACAAGGAACTGAATACAAAATATGGCTTAAGGCCATCTAATGATAACAATGGAAGGCTTGGAAGATAAGCGAGTCCATCAACTCCAACGGCATCACCGAGTATAGAACCACGACCTAACACCTTACTCGTCGTTCGAAAAGTCTGCAACGTGAAAAGTTGCAGCCAAAACGGGTCGACACATGGAATATCTGGCAATGTAACACATAAAGAGCAATGAATGAATAAGCCTATACTACATGCATATTTGGCTGGTGGTAAGGCTCTCACGGTTACATTTGCATAAAGCTGATTTTCCCTACATCAAAGGAATAATTTTATTTAACTATCATGGTGGTTGTTAAACATTGAGAATGGTTGACAGCATCCTCAATCCCAATTAAAAAGTACTCATCAAAACCCAATAACTTTTATTTAGAAGTAACATGTTGAGATTCACATGATAATCAAGTACCGGATACTCAAATTGTCCATAACCGGGACACGGCTAATCATGATTAGTTTATACACTCTGCAGAGGTTTGCGCACTTTTCCCCACAAGACTCGATCGCCTCCGCTTGGTTCTCGTGACTACATGGTGTTTGAGAAGCGGATGACCGATACATAGTCTTTCGAAGCGCTAGCACCTTACATGTGGGTAGACCGTACCAACCTATATCCCTACATCAGCTAGCCTACCCGTAAGAGTTCATGACGACTTAGTCAACTACGCCAGAGCCCATAATTGGCTTGTGGCTGCACACGGAAGTTTCAGTTTGAAAAATCTTATGATCCCTTAGAGCACAGGTGGCGGTCCGAAGAAATACAGCAAGTCTGATAGAAACCAGGTGCCTCAATCCACCCAGATGTGTGTTAGGTTGCCACCTTAGATAAACCATTAATTAACAATCTCACATCTGTCATGGATATTCACTCACCCAATCCACGTCTACTAGCATAGCATGGCATAATAAGCAAACGTAGAAGTAACTCCCAAGGTTTCATAAGTAAAACAGGTAATAGGTACTACCTCAATCTACTTCCCAATACCCACAATTTAATTAGATCCTAATCATGCAAGTGTTTGAGGATTGATCTAATGCATAAAAACTGGGTAGTAGAAGGGTATGATCAAGTGTTACTTGCCTTGCTGATGATCCACGAGTCCTAGAGATTCGAAGTAACAAGCGGCGCACTCCGGGTGATCTAACGCAGACAAACAACAAGCATACAATAAGTACTCATCTAATGCACAGGGAAATCTCGAATAAAAGATCTAACCAGAGAGTTCAACTTAAGAACCCTGGTTGCAAAAGAATCGAATCAAAACAAAACTCCGAAAGTCGAAACTCGAGAGAGAACGTCTCGGTTTAGCGATCTGAAATTAGGTCAAAATTTCACAGTGGCAAAACTCTGTGAAAGTAGGGTAGTCGGAACGGCGGTTTCGTTACGAAACTCCAGGCGCTTGAATCACCTGATTCCGATAAACGAGCGAGAAATAAAACAGTTTTAAAAATCAGATCTGAAATCAAATCAGAAAATAACGGATTAATTCCGATTAAAAAGAAAAACGACGAACGAGTTAAATTGCGAACGTTCGTTAACAGAACGTATCCAACGAACGCGTTCACTGAAACGAACGGTTTGGTGAACGTCCGTTAAATAAGAAAACCGAAGAAAAAAAAATAAAACCAATCTAGGTTTTTTAAAAAAAACTAAACATATATATTTTTTTTTAAAAAAAACCGGATCGGTTTAGGGAAAACCGGGTCGGGCGGCGGGCGGCTACCTCCGGTGGCTCTCGCCGAGGCTCAGCGAGGCTCCTGGGCGGGGTCCATGTCGTGGCGAGGCGGCGAGGTCAGGGCGTCGGCGGTGACGGCGGCGGCGGCGGCTCCTGGCGTGGCGGGATTCGGTCGGGCTGGGTGAGGTGGGCGGCTCCGGGCTTGGGTGAGAGAGAGAGGGGGTATTTAAGAGGGGGGGAGGCGGTGGCTTGGGAGGGGCAAGGCGAGCCGGGTTGGGGTGGGACTCGAGGCGGCAGGCGGCGGTGTGGGGGCCCGGGTGGTCTTGAGGCGGGAGGGAGAGGGAGGTGGGCAGGGGCTGGGCACAGGGCTGGGTGGGGGGGTGGGCCTCAGTCCAGTAGCGCTTTTTTTTTAAATTAAACCAAAACAAATAAAAAAAATACCAAATGAACTCCAAATTAAATAAAACAAATTTTCCCCGACTCCTAAAAATGAGTCGAACAAAATGAACTTTAAAAACAAAATACATGCATAAAAATTTTAAAATGCTCATTTTTGCCTAAGCAAAATAAATCTTCCAAAACCAAATTTGGTTTATTTATAATATCTTCATTTTTCCTAATTGTTTGGGAAAGTCATATTATTCCTCTCAAGATATTTTTATAGGAAAAACTTTATGAAGATAATTTAAATAATCCAATGATCCTATTTTCAAAATTTGGAAAATTCCAAATATGAAAATTTCGAAACTTCCAACTCTCTCCGAGGGTCCTTGAGTTGCGTGAAATTTCTAGGATCGGAAAAAATGCGAGAAAAATATGATATGCATGATGACCTAATGTATAACATTCCAAATTGAAAATTTGGGATGTTACATGTTATTTGATTAATGGGATCACATCATTAGGAGAATGATGTGATTGACATGACCCATTCCGTTAGCCTAGCACTTGATCGTTTAGTATATTGCTATTGCTTTCTTCATGACTTATACATGTTCCAGTAACTATGAGATTATGCAACCCCCGTTTACCGGAGGAACACTTTGGGTACTACCAAATGTCACAACGTAACTGGGTGATTATAAAGGAGTACTACAGGTGTCTCCAAAGGTACATGTTGGGTTGGCGTATTTCGAGATTAGGTTTTGTCACTCCGATTGTCGGAGAGGTACTCTGGGCCTTCTCGGTAATACACATCATATAAGCCTTGCAAGCATTGCAACTAATAAGTTAATTGCGAGATGATGTATTACGGAACGAGTAAAGAGACTTGCCGGTAACGAGATTGAACTAGGTATTGGATACCGACGATCGAATCTCGGGCAAGTAACATACCGATGACAAAGGGAACAACGTATGTTGTTATGCGGTTTGACCGATAAAGATCTTCATAGAATATGTAGGAGCCAATATGAGCATCCAGGTTCCGCTATTGGTTATTGACCGAGAATAGTTCTAGGTCATGTCTACATAGTTCACGAACCCGTAGGGTCCGCACGCTTAAGGTTTCGATGACAGTTATATTATGAGTTTATGATTTTTGATGTACCGAAGAAGTTCGGAGTCCCGGATGAGATCGGGGACATGACGAGGATTCTCGAAATGGTCGAGACATAAAGATCGATATATTGGACGACTATATTCGGACTTCGGAAAGGTTCAGTGATTGGGTATTTTTGAATCTTTGGAGAGTTACGGGAATTCGCCGGGAGAAGTATTGGGCCTTATTGGGCCATACGGGAAAGAGAGAGGGGCTGCCTAGGGCAGGCCGCGCGCCCCCCCAAGGCCTAGTCCGAATTGGACTAAGGGGAGGGGCCGCACCCCCTCCTTCCTTCCCTTCTCTCTTCCCTTTCCTTCTCTCCTACTCCTACTACTTGGAAGGTCTCCTAGTTGGACTTGGAGAGGAGGGAATCCTACTCCCGGTGGGAGTAGGACTCCTCCCTGGCGCGCCCTCCCTTGGCCGGCCGCCCCCTCCCCCTTGCTCCTTTATATACAGGGGCAGGGGGGCACCCTATGACACACAAGTTGATCTTCAAGATCGTTCCTTAGCCGTGTGCGGTGCCCCCCTCCACCATAGTCCACCTCGATAATATTGTAGCGGTGCTTAGGCGAAGCCCTGCGACGGTAGAACATCAACATCGTCACCACGCCGTCGTCTTGTGGAACTCATCCCGACACTTTGCTGGATCGGAGTCCGGGATCGTCATCGAGCTGAGCGTGTGCTGAACT
>JAHIAM010012925.1:0-15954 GCA_021605205.1 Aegilops longissima
TCGGAGTTGAGGGGCGTCATCGAGCTGAGCGTGTGCAGAACTTGGAGGTGCCGTTTCGGGCTTGGATCGGTTGGATCGGGAAGAAATCGACTACTTCCTCCGTTTCAACGCTTCCGTTCTGGTCTCTGATGCGTGAACAACACTCCATCTCGTTGCTATGCATCACCATGGTCTTCGTGATCGTAGGAAAATTTTTGAAATTACCGTTCCCCAGGGTGGCATCGAGCCTGGTTTATCGTTGATGTCATATGCAGTAGAACACAAGTGAGTTGTGGGGATACAAGTCATCTACCCCAACATGTCATACTTTGGTTCAGCGGTATTGTGAGATGAAGCGGCCGGACCGACATTCGCGTCGCTTCAGACTGGTTTCGCTGTGAGCTTTCGTTGCTTAAAGGTGGTGGCGGGTGTCTGTCTCTCTCACTTTAGTTGAACCGAGTGTTCGGTCCTTGAGAAGGTTAAAGCGGAGTCTATTTGTGAAATTCGTTGTCTTTGATCGTGGTAAACGGTTCTTGCTCAGCCCGTAGCACCCGTAAAACTTGCAACAACAAAGTAGAGGGCGTCTAACTTGTTTTGCGGGGCATGTTTAAATGTGATATGGTCAAGGCGTGATGCTATATTTTTTGTATGAGATGATCATGTTTTGTAACCAAGTTATCGCAATGGGGAATATGGTTGTCGCTTTATTTATGAAATGCAAGCGCCATGTAATTGCTTTACTTTATCACTAAGTAGTAGCGATAGTCGTAGAAGCAATAGTTGGCGAGGCGACAACGATCTACGATGGAGATCAAGGTGTCGCGCGGTGGCGATGGTGATCATGGCGGTGCTTGGAGATGGAATCACAAGCACAAGATGATGATGGCCATATCATATCACTTATATTGATTGCATGTGATGTTAATCCTTTATGCATCTTATTTTGCTTTGATTGGGTAGCATTATAAGATGATCCCTTACTAAATTATCAAGGTGTTCCCACAGTATGCACCGTTCGAAAGTTCTTCGTCTTTGAGACACCACGTGATGATGGGTGGATAGGCTCTCGTTCAAATACAGCGGGTGCAAAACAGTTGCACCGGGAATACTCAGGTTTACTTGACGAGCTATGCATATAAGATATGACCTCGGAACACGGAGACCGAAAGGTCGTGAATCATATAGTAGATATGATCAACATATTGATGTTCACCATTGAAACTACTCCATCACGTGATGATGGTCATGGTGTAGTTGAAATGGATCCATAATCACTTAGAGAATTGGAGGATATTTTTCTAAGTGGGAGTTCTTAAGTAATATGATTAATTGAACTTAAATTTATCATGAACTTAGTACTGATAGTATCTTGCTTGTCTATGATGTGTAGATAGATGGCTCGTCTTTGTTGTTGTTGAATTTTAATCGTTCCTTGAAAGCAAAGTTGAAAGATGATGGCAGCAATTACGGACTGGGTCCGTAACGAGATTATCCTTATTGCGCAGGAAAATTACGTCCTGGGCACCGTTAGGTGCGGGCCTTGCAAAGCTGCGCGGAAGTTGTGAGCGTCGGCAAAGCAAAATGACTACTCTATAGTTGATTGTGCCATGCTACGGCTTAGAACCGGGACTTCAACGTCGTTTTGAACACCATGGAGCATATGAGATGTTCCGGAGTTGAAGTTAATATTCAAGCGAATGCGGTTGAGAATATGAAGTCTCAATAAGTTCTATGCTGTAAGATGGAGGAGAATGGTTACTCGGTGAGCATATACTCGAATTCGGATATAACAATCACTTGATTCAAGCGGAGTTAATCTTCCGGATGATTGCGTCATTAAGAATTCTCCAATCACGCCACCAAGCTACAAACCGTGATGAACTATAATATGCAAGGGATGAAAAACTATGCCCGAGCTCTTGCGATCTTTGGCCAAGGTAGAAATCAAAAGGAGCATCAAGTGTTGATGGTTAACAAAACCACTAGTTTCAAGAAAAGGGAAAGGAAAGAAAAAGGAAACTTCAAAAAGGCGGCAAGCAAGTTCTGATCAAGAAAAACCAAAATCGGTCCTAAGCGGCGAGTGCTTCTATTAAGCAGGCTGGTCCTTTGGCGGAACTGCCCCAAGTATTTGGCGGATAAGAAGGATGGCAAGGTTAACAAAGGTATATGGATATACTTGTTATTGATGTGTACCTTACTAATACTCGATACGGGTATTTGATCTGGTTAATTGCTAATATTTGCCTTCGAAGCAGGGCCTACGGATTAGCGAAATTGGCTAAGGGCGAGGTGACGATCGGCGTGGAAATGGTTCCAAAGTCGATGTGATCGTCGACCCTACCTCAATCTACCGGGTTAGTATTAGACCTAAATAATTGTTATTTAGTACCATCGTTGAGCATGAACATTATTCTGGATCTTGTTTGATGCGAGGCGGTTATTCATTAAAGAGAATAATGGTTGTTCTATTTATATGAATAATATCTTTTATGGTCATGCACCATTGAAGAATGGTTTGTTTTACTTAATCTTGATAGTAGTGAACATATTCATAATGTTGAAACCAAAAGATAGAGTTGATAATGATGGTGCAACTTATTTGGACTGCCGTTTAGGTCATATCGGTGTAAAGCATGAAGAAACTCCATTTGATGGACTTTTGAGTCCTTGATTATGAATCACTTGGCACTTGAACCGTGCCTTATGGGCAAGATGACTAAAACACCGTTCTCGGAACTATGGAAAACAACGATTTATTGGAAATCATACATCTTGTATGTGGTCCAATGAATGTTGAGGCTAAATGGCGGATATCGTTATTTTCTCACCCACGATGATTTGAGCGATATGGGTATATCTACTTAATGAAACACAATTGAAACATTTGAAAAGTTCAAAGAATTTCAGAGTGAAGTGGAAAATCATCGTAACAAAAAATAAAGTTTCTCGATCGATCGTGGAGAGAATATTTGAGTTCAGTTTGGCCTACATTTGAAACAATGTGGAATAGTTTTTAACCAACGAACACCCGGCGTAATGGTGTGTCGAGCGTTGTCGTACTTTATTAGATATGGGCGATCTATGATGTCTCTTTTGATTTCGCTATCATTTTGGGGTTATGCTTTAGAGGCGGCTACATTCACTTTAAATAGGGCACCATCTAAATCCGTTGAGGCGGCCTTATGAGGTGGTTTGGCAAGAAACCAAAGTTTCGTTTTGAAAGTTTGGGGCTCGATGCTTATGTGAAAAGCTTCAACCTGATAAGCTCGAACCCAAATCGAATGTGTCTTCATAGGATACCCAAAGGAGCATTGGGTACACCTTCTATCACAGATCCGAAGGCAAGATTTTGTTGCTAAATTCGGCTTTTTGGAAAAGAGTTTCTCAGAAAAGAAGTGAGTGGGAGGAAAGTAGAACTTGATGAGATAAGCTTATCTACTCCCTTATTGAATAGTACATCCAAAACAGTTTGTGACACCTACACCAAATAGGGAGGAAGCTAATGATGATGATCATGAAACTTGATCAAGTTTCTCGAACCCTTTAGATCAACGAACAAGATCCGCACCGTGTGATACGGTAATCCTATTTTGGAAATCATATTCTTTGGAACATGATGAACCTCGAACTATGAAGGCGATGGTGAGCCAGATTCCACAAAATGGCTTGAGGCCATGAAATCTGAGATGGGATCCATGTTGAGAACAAAGTGTGGACTTTGGTTGACTTGCGATGATCGGCAAGCAATTGAGAATAAATGGATCTTCAAGAAGAAGAAGGGCGATGGTAATTTCTTCTATAAAGCTCGACTTGTTGCAAAGGTTTTCGACAAGTTCAAGGGTTGACTACGATGAGACCTTCTCCCGTGGCGATGCTTAAGTCGTCCGAATCATGTTAGCAATTGCGCATTTATGATTATGAAATTTGGCAAATGGATGTAAAATGCATTCCTGAATGGATTTGGAAGAAGAGTTGTATATGATGCAACGGAAGGTTTTTCGATCCAAAGGGCTAACAAAGTGTGCAAGCTCGCGATCCATTTATGGACTGGTGCAAGCCTCTCGGAGTTGGAATAAGCGTTTTGATAGTGTGATCAAAGCATTTGGTTTTATCGGACTTTTGGAAAGCTTGTATTTACAAGAAAGTGAGTGGGAGCTCTTAGCATTTCGATATTATATGTGGATGACATATTATTGATCGGAAATGATATAGAATTCTGGATAGCATAAAGGGATACTTGAATAAGAGTTTTTCGATGAAAGACCTCGGTGAAGCTGCTTACATTTGGGCATTAAGATCTATAGAGATAGATCAAGGCCTTAATAGGACTTTCACAAAGCACATACCTTGATAAAGTTTTGAAAAAGTTCAAAATGGATCGAAAAGGGTTCTTGCGGTATTACAAGGTGTGAAGTTGAGTAAGACTCAATGCCGACCACCCGAGAAGAAGAGAAAATGAAAGATGTTCCTATGCTTCAGCCATAGGCTCTATCATGTATGCAATCTTGTACGGACCTGATGTGTGCCTTCTTGTAAGTTTAGCGGGGTACCAAAGTAATCCGGTGGATCCTTTGGACAGCGGTCAGAACATCCTTAAGTACTTGAGAAGAACTAAGGATATGTTTCTCATTTATGGGGTGACAAAGAGCTAAATAAATTGCAGTTCGTCGGCAAGCTTTGACCGATCCGACGATTCTAAATGCAAACCGGATCGTTTTACATTAAGGGTGGGCTGTCGGTTGGTGCAGTTCCAAACAAAGCGTCGTTCGGGGATCTACATGTGAACTGAGTACATAGCTGCGAAGCAGCTAATGAAGATGCGGATGAAGGAGTTCATATCCGATCTAGGTGTTGTACCTAGTGTATGGGTCCAATGAAAATCTTTGTGACAATTGGTGCAATTGCCTTGGCAAAGAATCCAGATTTCACAAAAGAACCAACACATCAAAGGCCTTCAACTCCATCCGGGATTTGGTCGGTGGGAGACATAGAGATATGCAAGATACATACGGATCTGAATTTGGACCGTTGACTAAGCCTCTTCCACGAGCAAAACATGATCGCACCAAGACTCCATGGGTGTTAGAATCATTCTTGTGTAATCTAGATTATTGACTCTAGTGCAAGTGGGAGGGAAGGAAATATGCCCTAGAGGCAATAATAAATGTTATTATTTTTTCCTTATATCATGATAAATGTTTATTATTCATGCTAGAATTGTATTAACGGAAACATAATACATGTGTGAATACATAAACCTCGAGTGTCACTAGTATGCCTCTACTTGACTAGCTCGTTAATCAAAGATGGTTATGTTTCCTAACCATGAACAAGGAGTTGTTATTTGATTAAAGGGATCACATCATTGGTTGAATGATCGATTGACATGACCCATTCCATTAGCATAGCACCTGATCGTATAGTTTGTTGCTAGTGCTTTTCTTCATGACTTATACATGTTCCTATGACTTGAGATTATGCAACTCCGTTTGCCGGGAACACTTTGGGTGCTACCAAGCGTCCGGCTGGGGTGATTATAAAGGTACATTCAGGGTCTCGAAGGTACATGTTGGGTTGGCATATTTGAGATTAGGATTTGTCACTCCGATTTGGAGGGTATCTTGGGCCCTCTCGGTAATGCAATCACATAAGCCTTGCAAGCATTGCAACTAAATGTTTAGTTGTGAGATGGTATTCGGAGGAAAAAAGACTTGCCGATGTGAGATTGAACTAGGTATTGGATACGGCGATCGAATCTCGGGCAAGTAACAACCGATGACAAAGGGAACAACTATTTGTTTCGGTCGAGATAAAGATCTTCGTAGAATATGTAGGAACCAATATGGGCATCGGTCCGCTATTGGTTATTGACCGAAGGGTTCGGTCATGTCTAATAGTTCTCGAACCCGTAAGATCCGCCAACGTTTGATGGATTACTTGAGTTTATGATGTTGATGTGAAGGTTGTTAGTCCGGATGAGATCACGGACATGGGAGGTCTCGAAATGGTCGAGACATAAAGATTGATATATTGGAAGCCTATGTTTGGACTCGGAATCCTCCGGGTGTGGGAATTTCGGGTCGGGAGGTTCGGAACCTCCGGGTCAATGGGCCTTGATGGGCCTTAAGGGGAAAAAAAGGGGCCTATGCTGGCGGCCTTCCCCCTTCCTAGTCCTATGGGATTAGGAGAAGGGGTGGCCCCTCTCCCCTCCCTTGGTCAAACCCTAGTTGGACTAGGATTGGGGAATCCTACTCGGTGGGAGTAGGACTCCGGCAGCCATAGGTGGGCCAGCCCCTCCCTTCCCTCCTTTATATCAGGGCGAGGGCACCCCATGACACACAAGTTGATCATTGAGATCGATTCCTTAGCCGTGTCGGTGCCCCTTCCACCAAACTACACCTCGAATATCCGTTGGGCCTTAGGGAAACCCTGGCGGTGGAACATCATCATCGTCCTGCCGTCGTCTTTGAAACTCTCCCTCAACACTCGGCTGGATCGGAGTTAGGGGCGTCATCGAGCTGAGCGTGTGCAGAACTTGGAGGTGCCGTCGTTCGGTACTTGGATCGGTTGGATCGGGAAGAAATCGACTACTTCCCTCGTTGGTCAACGCTTCCGTTCTGGTCTCCAATGCGTGACAACACTCTCTCGTTGCTATGCATCACCATTCTTGCGTGATCGTAGGAAATTTTTGAAATTACCTTAAATAACATCAAAGGACCCATTACAAAATGGGTACCTAAAAAACATTGATCTCTTGTGGTGTTTGCTTCGGTGGGGGATCTGGTTTTTCGAATGGGCTACAAATCATATGACCGGAAGCAAGGACTTGGTGGTGGGCGTGCACAAATTCCATCTATGCCCACCAATGTCGGTGGGGTGATGCCCTCTTCTAAGGTATTGGGACTCGGCAAGGTTGTCATTTCTCATGATCTCACGATCGAAAGGTCATGCTTTTGGAGTCCCGCTAATTTACTTTCCGTTCGTCAACTTGCAATCATGGGCTTTGCCACTTTCTTTGATATTGATCCGGGCCCTCTTTGGAGCAAGACTCTTAAAGTAGCCTTTGTTGGGCATGGGGCCGTCTTATGTGATTAACTTTTCGGCGACCCACTAGGACAGCGACATGCCAAGGCTAAAGTTTGTGGGATGGCTTTGGCATGGTTTAGCGTCAAATGAGATCTTTGCAAAGTCTTCTCAAGGGGACCATGTCCTGGACTAACAAATTTAGTTTTGCTAAAGATCGTGTTGGTGCCTTTCGAAGGCTACATGAAAGGCTCACCCTCCCACTATCATTTACTCGAAGAGGCCTTTGGAGCTCCTTCATTTGGATCTTTTGGGCCTCCATCCTTTGATAGTCTTGGGGTAGGAAGTATTGCTTGGTGATTGTGCATGACTATTCAAGATACACTTGGGTGTATTTCTTGAAGGCGAGACCCAACAACCCGTCATTGACTTTGCAAATGAAGCCGCGTCAACACAATGCAAAGATCTTGACAATAAGAAGTGACAACGGCACCGAGTTTAAGAACTACACCTTGGATGAGTTCCTTAGTGATGAGGATTAAGCATCAATATTCCATGTTACACCCCTCAACAAAGCGGTGTTGAGGAAGGAAAACCGGGCGTTGATGGATCGGAAGGACCATGATGGCGGGTTCAAGTCTCCATACAACTTTTGGGCGAAGCCATCAACACCCATGTCATGAATCAATCGGCTCTACCTCAAGGCTTGAACAAGACTCCATATGAGATACTCACGGTAACAAGCCCAACCTCAAGTACTTTGGTGTTTGGGTGTAAGTGTTTCATTCTCAAGGGTGTTGGTTGTCTAAATTTGAGGCTAGGCTTATGAGGCATATTTGTTGGTTTGCTACAAACTCTCATGCTTAGTGTCCTCAATAAATCCACGGACTTATTGAGGAGATGTGTAACGTGGAGTTTGATGAGAATCGGCTCCCAAGTGGGCAAAGTGGCACTTGTGATGTAGGTGATGAAATTCCTCCTCAAGCGATAAGAAGAATGGGTGTTGGTTTTATCCTACCCATTGAGTGTTGGGGTTCGTAGCAAAATTTAAAATTTTCCCATCACCAAGATCAATCTATGGAGTCATCTAACAAAAAAAAGGAGAGAGGTGCATTCATACCCTTGTGATCGCGAATTCAAAAGAAGCGGGGTTGATGGAGTCGTTGTGGATCCAAATCACCGATGATCCTATGCCGGCAGACGGCACCTCCGTGTTCAACACCGTCCCGGGCGGAGCGTTCCTCCTTCTTGATCCACAAGGGGAAGTTGAAGTTGATGGAGATCCGGCGTAGGATCTTGAGAAGAGGTGTCTAGGGGGGGTGATTAGACACTAAGTACCAAAGTTGCAGTTTTAACTTCTTTAGGTTTAAGTGAAGTTTAGGCACAAGTTTAACATTCACAATACATAACAAGCAAGCATGCAAAAGTATATGAGCAGCGGAAAGTAAAGCATGCAACTTGCAAGAATGTAAAGAAAATGGTTTGGAGGATTCAAGCCAATTGGAACCGGATGTTTTTTCGTGGTTCCGATAGGTGGTGCTTCCACGTTGATGGAAACTTCAACCCCGGAGGGAGATTTTTGAGTGGAGGCTCCACCCCGAAGGGTCCCGAAGAAGCAACCTTGTCTATCCCACCATGGCCGTCCCCACGAAGGACTTGCCTCACTAGCGGTAGATCTTCACAGTAAGCGATCTCCTTGTTACAAACTCCTTGGTTCAACTCCACAATCTTGTCGGGCTCCCAAGTGACACCTAGCCAATCTAGGAGACACCACTCTCAAAAGTAACAAATGGTGTGTTGATGATGAACTCCTTGCTCTTGTGCTTCAAATGATAGTCTCCCCAACAATCAACTCTCTCTCAGGATTTGGATTTGGTGGAAAGAAGATTTGAGTGGAAAGCAACTTGGGAAGGCTAGAGATCAAGATTCTTGTGGTAGGAATGGAATATCTTGGCCTCAACACATGAGTAGGTAGTTTCTCTCAGAAATAGGATCTTTGGAAGTGTAGGCTTTTGTGGCTCTCTCCACAAATGAAGAGGAGGTGGAGGGGTTATATAGCCTCCACAAAATCTAACCATTACACAATTTAACAAACTCGGTGGGACCGAATCAACAAACTCGGGGGATTATAAACCTAGTGACCGTTAGGGTTTTGGTGGGACCGATATGCAACTCGGTGGGACCGATATGTTTAGGGTTAGGGCAAATAATTGGTGAGACCGATTACACAAACTTCGGTGAGCCGATTTTGGTAATTAACTAACGGAGAGTTGGTGGGAAACTCGTGGGACCGATTCTCAAACTCGGTGAGACCGATTTTGGTAAAAGTTAACCGGAGTTTGCATTGTAATCTCGGTAGTACCGATTACAACTCGGTGAGACCGATTTTAATGGACATACAAGATTACAATCCCATCTCGGTAACCGAGATCCCTATGGTGAAACCGATTTGCCTAGGGTTTTGGTAGTGGCTATGACATTTGAACTCGGGGCGGATAGAAAAAAATTGGTAGGTCCGAGTTTGACTTTAGTTTAGGTCATATTGTGGAAGTGGGAAAGTAGTTGAGGTTTTGGAGCATATCACTAAGCACTGTGGAAAGAAACTCATTAAGCAACACCTCATCTCTCCTTGATAGTATTGGCTTTTCCTATAGACTCAATGTGATCTTGGATCACTAAAATGTAAAATGAAGAGTCTTGAGCTTGAAGCTTGAGCCAATCCTTTGTCCTTAGCATCTTGAAGGGGTTTATCCTTTAGTCCATGCCACTCCATTGTTGAACTATCTGAAATATACTAGATAAAAGGTTAGTCCAACAAGAGATATGTTGACATTAATTACCAAAACCACCTAGGGCACTTGTGCTTTCAATCTCCCCTTTTTAATTGATGGCAACATACATCAAACTTTAGATAAAGATATAAAAAGTAGCAAGTAAAGCTTGGAAAGACATGTAACAAAATAGGCTCCCCTACATGTATGCAATCATGTGAATATGGAATATAGAAGCATGGAGCATAACCATGATAGAGTGGCAATGTGTTACATGTATCTTAAATATGCATCGAGCAAAGAATATTAAAGAAAATACCTTCATGCTCATGGTCCTTCTTGCAAACAGTATGTACATCGCAAGAATTCCTCATACACATGATTGTGATGCTATACTTACCTTGTAGTCTTGAGTTGGCTTAGGATGGAATGAACCTGCAAAACAAGGTTAGATAAACAGGTACATCTACTAGCAAAACGAAGAAACCACAAGAATACCAAGGCGGGATGACATGTAGAGAGTGAGTTAAGTACCACATTGGATTAGACATTCCCCAAGGAAAATATGCAATGAATTTAAATGATTTCTTTCCTTAGATGTCTTGCTCCCTGAATCTAGCATGGGATCTTTGGGAAGATGGGAAAGAGAATCAAGTGAAAGATATAAATGAATAGAGCTAATGCAAATAAGCACATATGAACATGTCTTTCCCCTCAAAAGACATGTGGCATCTCTCCTCTTGAACATCAAGCATGGGATCCTTGAAATACTTTTCTTGAGTATTCTCTCCCCACGGGAATCTCTTTCTCCCCAAGAGTAATACTCTCTCCCTTTTGGAAGTGATAAGCTTTGATGTGATTCTCTCTCCCCTTTGACATCAATTTCCAAGAAGGGTCTTGGAATTTGTTGTGAATGGGGTCCTTGAGTCACAACATAAAGCATGGATAAAAATGTGATGCTTTAGAGGACAAGATTCATTGAGTGGATCTGGATTAAAAAACTCGAATAAGTGGCAACTGTTTTTGTTGTGAAATCGGTGGCAGGTGGTATGCTTAGGTTGTGCGAAAGGATTGGTTGGACGAAAACAACAAATCGGTGACACCGAGTTCATCATAAGAAAACACTTGTATGCTCACTAGACTAGTAAGATCTCACAAAGATTTGCAAAATTTCTTGAATGATATGCAAGAATTTGATCGAAATCTGACAACGAAAAGAAAAGAAAATTCTAGATGAAGTTTTTTTTTGAAAGAAACAAATATGCATGAGACAAATGCAAAAACTCAGAAAAAAGAACAAGAACTTCATCAGAGATGGTGGACAAAGTCACCTATGTTAGAGTATATTGACTTAGGAGCAAGTGAGATCCTTGATCATAGTCATACTCATCGTTTAAGCTCAAAATGGGGTTACCATTTTTCGTTTAACATCTTGATGTATTCACATCTTGTCGAGTTGCTTTAGCTCATGACTCGGAGTAAAGTTCTCTAAGATGGAATAACATACCTTGGTTGGTGGTGTTGACCATGTAGTTGAACTTGTGTGGGTTGCTCAAGGTTGATGTACTCTCAAAGTTGGGGCACCACTTGGAATTTGAGTCCATCTACCTACATGGGTTAGTTCTTGCAAGGGAGCACTTTGTATCAAAAAAATGTTTCATGAAGCTCAACATAGAGTTTGTCAAAGGATATGTTTGAAAGATTCCGTGCTTCCTTGTCTTCAACCACCATAGTGTAGAGACTTGGTGATGTAGAGACTTGCTCGAGATGTGAGTAGATTACAATCTCATGGAATTTGGTTCAACCAAGTACCTACATGGGTTAGATAACATGCAAGATGCAAATATTTCCAAGATGTAGATTTTCATCATAAGAGAGATATCATGAATTAGTCATAAGCTCATGTCTTGCATGTATCCAATGGAGTTTCTACTCAAGTTTGAAGCATCAATAACGTTCAATTCTCCTCTCAACCTGCAAAACACTTTCTCATCAAGAAGTTTAGTGAATATATCCGCTAATTGCTTTTGGTGCGAACATGCTTAAGTTTAATGTCACCCTTAGCAACATGATCTCGAATGAAATGATGGCGAACTTCAATATGCTTTGTTCGAGAATGTTATGCGGGATTATGACCAATTTTGATAGCACTTTCATTGTCACAAAGCAATGGAACATGTTTCACATATATCCCATAATCTTTAAGAGTTTGGGTCATCCAAAGTAATTGAGCACAACATGAACCACGGCAATGTATTCCGCTTGGGTAGATAAGGATACGAGTTTTGTTTCTTGGAGGAACAAGACACAAGAGATCTACCAAGAAATTGACAAGTACCAAGTGGACTTTCTATCAACCTTGTCTCGGCATAGTCCAGTCGGAGTAGCCAACAAGATCGAAAGAGGCCCTCTTAGGATACCAAATGCCAAAATTTGGTGTATAAATTAAGTATCTCACTATCCTTTTACGGCCTTAAGATGACATTCTTTAGGAGCAGATTGATATCTTGCACACATGCACACTTAGGATAATATCGGGACGTGAAGCACATAGGTATAACAATGAACCAATCATAGATCGATAAACCTTTTGGTCAACTGGTTTACCATCTTTGGTCAAATCAAGATGTCCACTAGTAGGCATGGGTGTAGACATACCTTTGCACTCTTGCATATTGAACTTCTTGAATAAGTCCTTAGTGTACCGTTTGAGAAACAAAAGTACCTTCCTTAGTTTGTGATTTGCAACCAAGAAAGAATTTGAGTTCACTCATCATTGACATCTCAAACTTCTCCGACATTAGCTTTCCAAACTTCTCACTAAAATGAGGGTTAGTTGATCCAAATATGATATCATCAACATAAATTTGGCATACAAATAATTCTCCATTAACCCTTTTAGTAAAAAGTGTGGAATCAATTTTCCCAATTTCAAATCCCTTTTCAAGAAGAAACTTGGTCAAGCATTTATACCAAGCTCTAGGAGCTTGTTTAAGACCATAAAGGGCTTTGTGAAGTTTGTAAACATGATTTGGTTTCTTAGGATTGACAAAGCCGGGAGGTTGTTTAACATAAACTTCCTCCTCTATTTCACCATTTAGAAAAGCACTTTTAATGTCCATTTGGTACAAGGTGATATCATGGTGATTAGCATAGGCAAGTAAGATGCGAATGGACTCAAGTCTAGCAGCGACATAAGTCTCACCATAGTCCATACCTTCGACTTGTGTGTAGCCTTGGTGACGAGGCGTGCTTTGTTGCGAACTACTTGTCCATCTTCATCTTGCTTGTTCTGAAACACCCATTTGGTACCGATGATGTTGTGGTTGTTGTCGGGCTTCTCAACCAATGTCCAAACTTGGTTTCTCTCAAAGTTATGTAGCTCTTCATGCTAGCATTTATCCAATCCGGATCTTCCAATGCTTCTTGACCTTCATAGGTTCAATGCTAGAGATGAAAGAATAGTTTTCACAAAAGTTAGCTAAGCAGTTTTAGACAGTGATTCTCCCGGTTTGAATATCATTGTAGATTTGCTCTATGGGATGGTCTTTAGCAATTCTTGCTCGAACTCGTGAAAGCTTTTGCTTGGGTTTTGGTTGAACATCTTCTTCATCTTCTTCTTCTTCTTCTTCTTGATCTTCTTCATTGTTGGCTTGTCGTTTTCTTGTCGTGGTGGAGAAGGAGGTTGTTGATGTTCGTGATGTTCTTCCTTGTTTTCTTCATCTTGGTGTGTTCCACTTGTGGATGCTTCCGTATCAACTCTGGTTCACCTTGTCGTGAAGTAGAAGCTTCCACTTGAAGGACGGTACTCTCCTTCACCTCCGTTGGACGGACTTTGCCAATAGACAAGTCTTGGATTGCTTCGAAGGATCTTTGTCTCCTACATCAATTGGCAATTGCTCTACTTGCGAGCGTTAGATTCATCAAACTTCACATCTACCGTTTCTTCAATCTTTGGGTGAAATTTTTGTAGACACGGTATGTGTGAAGTTTGAACCATAACAAGTAGTAAACCTTCATGAGACTTAGGGACAAATTTTGAGCGCGATGCTTATCAAGAATGTAACACTTTGAGGCGAATACGAAAGTATCCAACTTGGGGTTTGTTACGGTGAGGAGCTCGTATGCCGTCTTGCCGAGTAGCTTGTGAAGATACAAGCGATTTGTTGCATGACAAGCTGTCTCAACCGCTCTGCCCAAAAGTGCTTGCATCTTGTACTCATCAAGCATCATTCTCGCCATTTCGATGAGCGTCCGGTTCTTCCTCTCAACAACTCCATTTTGTTGAGGTGTCGTAACGAGAACTTCGTGTGAAATTCCTTCTTCGTCAGAAAGGTGACCACATTTGCGTTCTTGAACTCCGTTCCGTTGTCGCTGCAGACCTTCTTGATCTTCACTTCAAATTGATTTTGGGCCTTCCTACGAAGTTTTGAAGATCTTTTGGACCTGCGATTTATCATCGAGAAAGAATACCCGTAAATCTTGAAAATCATCAACTATAACTAGACCAAAAGAATTTCCACGAGACTTTTGTAGCGTTGGGACTAAAGAGATCCATATGAAGAAGCTCGGTGGCCTCCTTGTGGTCATGATGTTCTTCACGGAATGCCTTCCTCCAACCTATTTACCTGCGACAAGCACTTGCAAAGTCTATCCTTATCAAATATGACATCGTTAACTCCAAGGATATTTTTCCTTTAATAAGCTTGTCAAGGTTTCTCATGCCAACATGACCTATCGTCTATGCCATAACCAACCTTTTGAGGATTTAGCAATGAAGCAAGTTTTAGGTTGTGCCTTTTAGAGAAATCAACAATGTAAAGATCACCTCGTATGCGGTAAAGACCATTTTATGATTGTCTCGGAAACACTTGGCAATCTACTTGATAAATAGGACGTTGAAACCGAAATCAGCAAGTCTAGAATCTTGAAAGTAAGTTGTAGCCAAGAGATTCAACGAGCATAACATTCGAATGGAGCTATCATGTGAGATGGCCACCTTACGAGGCCAACCACCTTACCCTTTGAGTTGTCACCGAAAGTGACATACTTTCAAGGACTATCATTTTCAGCAAGCTCACGAAACATGTCTTTATCTCCGGTCATGTGATCGGTACATCCTTATCAGAACCCATTCCTTTCCTCGACACATATCCCGAAGATTTGCCATAAGACCAAAATGTCTCATTGCATCATCAAGATCGAAGTCACTATCATCATCCTCATCATAGTATCCATGTTCAACATCGTCATGTGGTGGATCAAGTCCTAGAGAGGGTAATTCGTTAGAGTGAGTTTGACAATGATCTTGCTTATGAATTCTTATAACCGGAAATAATATCACCAATAATTCCAACATCTTCTTTGTACGCATAAGGTTTGTAAGTTCAAATAGCGATCACCAAACATAGGATCACTGGTATTCATCTTACTCAAGGCAATAGACTTATGAGAATCTCATCTAGATTTTTCAAGGAATAATTTGGGCGTTCCTCAAGAAATTTCCATATAGTGTAGGCACACTCAAGAGTAGGCAAGATTCTAATTAAGTTTCTAGGCAAGCCTCTAGTGATAGATTAACAGTTCTAAGATTCCTAGTCATGTCAATTGATTCATCAAGGGTAGGATGCATAGGATCAACATGAGGTGCACAAGGGCTAGCAATGTACTTGTTCAAATGATATTGATTGAAAATTACAAGCATCTCATTTTCCACTCATGAAAATACTCTCCATCAAGAATAGGCACTCTATGTCTAAGACTCCCCAAAGTAGACTCATCCATCTTCCTCCAATGGTGATTAAACCAAGGCAATGGAGACCAAGGCTCGATACCACTTGTAGGATCTTGAGAAGAGGTGTCTAGAGGGGGGTGATTAGACACTAAGTACCAAAGTTGCAGTTTTAACTTCTTTAGGTTTAAGTGAAGTTTAGGCACAAGTTTAACATTCACAATACATAACAAGCAAGCATGCAAAGAGTATATGAGCAGCGGAAAGTAAAGCATGCAACTTGCAAGAATGTAAAGAAAGGGTTTGGAGGATTCAAAGCGCAATTGGAAACGGATGTTTTTTGTGGTTCCGATGGTGGTGCTATCGTACATCCCGTTGATGGAACTTCAACCCACGAAGGAGAGTTCCCTTGAGTCCCGGAGGGCTCCACCCAAAGGGTCCACGAAAAGC
>JAHIAM010012927.1:0-10106 GCA_021605205.1 Aegilops longissima
CAAAATCTGTTCCTATTGGCCATTTTTTACCACAACATGGTAGTACCATGACATGACATCCATGCCAAGTTTCATGATTTTCAAGCGTGTTTTGGATTTACAAAATTTTAAAACCAAGTTTCTCAATGTTCTCGGCCGAAACCCGATGCCCGATTGTTTTAATTTTATTCTCATTTCTTGCATGGGACCTAGAAATTCACCGAGGACACAAATGTGATTTTTCAACCAACTTTGGTGCCGAGAGCATGTGCTTGTAGTTCAAATTTGACTTATGCACTTAAATGACCAAACTCAATTAATGTATAAAAACAACAAACGAACCGGAATAATTCCAAAATTTAACGGGCACTAATGTAGTTCTATGTTGCCTTTGTTAAGAAACTCAAGGGGCAGGATATCGTTTCACACTCAAGGTGGCACTTCCTCTTAGAACCACGAGCTTCCAAATCGCCAATTTTTACCACAACATGTTAGTGCCATGACATGACACCAGCCAAGTTTCATGATTTCCAATCGAGTTTTGGATTTACATGAATTTAAAATCTAAGTTTCTCGATGTTCTCGAGTCATGGCCGGATGTTTGAATTTCATTCTCATTTCTTCCATGGGACCTAGAAATTCAACCAAGGACACACATGTGATTTTCAACCCACTTTGGTGCACGGAGCATGTGCATGCAATTCATATTTAGATTATGCAATTAAAGTCCGAAACTCAATTAATGTATAAAAAGGCCAAATGAACCGAAATAATTCCAAAATTTAACAGGGCACTCATATAGTTCTATGTTGCCTCGTAAATAAAATTAGGGGAGGCAGCGTATATCGTTTCACACAAAAGGTGACACGTTCCTCTCGGAACCACGGGCTTGTTGAAAAAATCTCCGGTTTTGCAAGAACATACCAAAACTTGTCCCAATTCAGCCAAAATTATCATTATGAAAACAGGGTTTAGATTATCCCGAACATCTAGCTACCTAGACCAATAATGTACTATGATTTGAATTCAACATAAAATGGATACAATATTTGAATTGGAGGCGTATGGTACATGTAGTTCATAGTGAAATATGATTATGATTACTGCTATATGCATGTCTTTTGTTATCAAGATAATATTTAAATTATTGTATAACTTGCCAACAATCGTATTCAAATAAGGAAAATTGATTCAAATTTAGTCCATATGGTGAGCGACAATATATATGTTCACATGGTGGAGTAAAATGTTCATATATGATGGAAGATCAAAATGTCGACTACATCAATTATAAACCCAAAGGTCACCTAATGATATATTGAATTCAACATAACGTGGATTCAAAATTGAAATTTGAGATCATGGCATCTGTAATCATATAAAAGGGAATTACTCTTTCTTTGGGGGAATTGATTTGTTTTTGTTGTTGTTGGGAAGCGAATCGATTTGTCTCTTGGGGTAATCTTGTTCTCCGATTTTTTACATTTTCTTGTAGTTTTTCAATGGATCTTAAGAATATATAAAGGGAATTGATTTTTTTTTAATAATTTTTTTCTTAATTTTTAAAGGAACAAGGAATCCAATTTGTTATGGAAATTTTTCAAAGGGATTTTTGTTCTTGGGCTTTGAAATCCCAAACCTTGTTATCCAAATTTGGACTTGGGAAACCCCTCCCTCATCCAAATCGCCTCCCAACCCAGACGCGAAATCCCCTTCCACCCCTTGGCCGGAAATGAAGCTCCACGTCGCGGTGTCCAAAACCGGGGGAAGCCGGTAACTTACCCTACATTTCGGACAATTGCTCCCTAAGCTTTCCCCTCCCTTTGCCCCCCATTCGTACACCGAGGCCGCCAAAACCCCGGAAACCCCCCCTCCCTGGCCTCCCGACCCCCGCCGGGAACTCTTCCCGACCACGCCGCCCACCCAAAGCTCGCCATTCCCTCATCCACCGCACCGGATGAGGATTCCGTTGTCGATCCCTCAGCCGGATCAACCGCCCGCCTTCCACCTCCAAGGAGCTGCCCGAGTTCCCGCCTTGCGCCAACCTCAATCCCCACGGCGCCTCCTTGACCTGCCCCACCGGAACCGCAACACCCTCACCAATTCCTCCGATGAAGCCGAGGCCAACCGGGCGCCACCAAAGGTTCTCACTCACCGCTGCATTTTATCTTTTATTCGATCTCCGGGCTGCGGTGCCGCTCGGCAGCGGCGCTTCCATCGGCGGCGCCCATCGCCGGCCACATCATCCAGGCGCTCTCCCCATGTCGTTGCTTCCTCGGCGGCTTTCCCAAGGCACTAGCTGCGCTGCCCGGCTTCGCCGCCGTGGCTCTTTTTTGCGTCGGCGCTCCGCCGCTTCCTTTGCTTTCGTCGGCTGCTCGCTTCTTGTTTCTCTCTTGTTTTTGCCGCTGCCGATTCCCAGCTATAGGAGTTGCTTCTTTAGCACTTCCGCGGTTGCCCGACTTGCTCCGCTAGTGCTTCCTGCTTTGGCCTGGATTTAGATCACCTTTGCTACTAGTGTTTCCCTAAACATCTATTGCAATGCTCGTTACTAGTTCAATCAGTTTTAAGAAAATTCAGTTTCATTGAAGTTCATTTTCGTTAAGTTGATGAAAGTACTTAAGCATCCTCGGGCGGTGGCGGCGTCGTTTACATCTTTTTGGTGATGTATTTTACATCATCTATTGGATGATAAGGGTCCCCCAGATTCGGATGTCTTGTCATGCTTCAGCCTCCCCATACACCTTAGCGGAGCTGCTCCAACGAAACCGGCCCATCACCGGAAGCAAACCCTGGCGCCGTTTCCGGAGGCCTCGGATCTTCTTCCCCCCCGGCACCACACCAAAGATCATCACCATCCTCCACGCCCAACCCAATGATCCGAGGTCCACAAGGCTATGCCAAAGGGTTGTACACTGGCATCACTTTGTTTCTCCATTCCTCGTTTCTTCCAATTCATGTGAGCCAAACACCCAAAGGGTGGAAATCCTATGTTTCCAAATGCCTGTTTTGCCGGCATTCCTATCCTATTCTGTGTTTTTCCTGTCCCCGCTTTATAGAATCCTCCAATTTAAAGCCCTTACAGATTTATTCATTTTGATTGGCCAAAAAAACTCTATGTGTTATGTCCTGCTCCCTGCCTCATCCACCCCAAGGTGCACCATCGAAAGCGTTCACGCAAAGATCCCCCTGGAACTTTCTTTGCCGCCTCATCAATTTCCCTTCCGGCACCAGCCAACTGCATTACCATCATCGGGACCGAAAGATGAACCCGAGGACTACATTCCAAGAGAGGTCGATCTTTGTGTTTGCTTCGTTATACATCGGTTATTATTACCTTACTTTATCGTTCAATCTTGAGTTTTGAATTGCCCATGGGTCTCATATCGAGCCAGCAATAATAGTATCTTCTACTATCTGGTTCATCCGGGGTCTTCTATGGGTTCATGTTGGGTGGGCAACAAACAATAGATGATCCATTTCTATCTTTTAATAAAGCTATAATCTACCCTATCATTAGTTTTGGATCCATCCACTGTTTGCTACCATCAGTCCTTGATTTTTTGCAACCCTTAGGCCTTACAAAATCTAACTATTTTTTTATTATGCATTCGGATATTGTACACAATCGTTTAACATGTAGAGAAAAAGAAAGACCGTTGTGTGCGAATATAATGTCATGCAGATGCCGCCCATGGTGGGCGGTGCCCCCTCCCTGATTTCCAGTTGTATTCCGGAGGAAGATAACTTAGGATGGAGATTTGGGAGCCGACCATGCCTTTTACCAGAGGTGTTTGTCTAACTTGGCCCATGTTGGTCATTTGATACCCTTGCATTGTTACATTATACATCTTATATGTCATCCTTAGTTTAGATTTGCTTTGTTGAATGACACCTGTTTGGTTTTATATCATATTCCCACCATTCCTTAAATATTTTTTTTAGAGATTTCAACAAGTGACTACATACGGAACAAAATGGTGAATCTACACTCTAAAATATGTCTATATACATCCGTATGTGGTAGTCCATTTGAAATCTCTAAAAACAAATATTTAGGAAAGAGGGAAGTATATGGGAATTATGCAATGCCATCTTCTTTAGCGGGCATCATATCGTGAATCATGCAATGCCATCCTGTTTAGCCCCATCGATATGTGAATTTATCGTGCCATATTTTTTTCCATAATGTATTCCATTTGTCAACAATGTTTATACATTCATCTACTCTTCCCTTGCATCAGCCATTTGAGTCGGTCATGGGAAAATCTGGGAAAACAAGGTCTTCCGGAAAGGTCAAGGCTACCTTCGATGCAGATTTCTTTTGTTGGTTCAAAAGGCTCCTCGGAGGAGGATTAAGAGAATGACCAACGATTCCCCCCGGGTGCATGCTCTAACTTGGTTTAATATTGCTCATATCATGCATATGGTGTCTTGCATTGCCATGCCATCGCTTAGATTAGACATGCTTTGTGTGAATGCCTCCTTTTGCTTTCTATATCGGATATGTGAATTATGCAATGCCATGTTTTTCATCCGGTTATCATATATGTGAATTATGCACCCATGGGCCGGCATCATTATGTGAATTATCTCATGCCATCTTTTTTTTCATTACGTATTCCATTTGTTGACAATTGTATATTGAACTACTCTTCATGTGTATCAGCCATTTGAGCCGGTTATGGAAAATCGGAAAGGAAAACAAGGTCTTGAGCGGCAATGGTACCTGTTAAGCATATATCTCGATGGTTCAGGAGCCCTCAGGAGGATTGGAGACAATGACCAGTCCTATATCCCACCAGGTGTATGCTCTAAGTTGCAATGTTTATATTTCCATATGATGCATATGGTGTCTTGCATTGCTTAGTTTAGACATCATATGCACAATATTGAATTCTATCTCCTTAGTTTAGAGATCATACATGCAGTGCCAACCGCTTAGTATATGAATCAATTATGTCAATTATATCATGCCATCCTGTATACTTAGACAACATGTATGTGAATTATTTCATCCCAACCTATTTTAGAAAGACATCATATAGTTTTGTCATGTCATCCTGTTTAACACCCCATGTAACTTTCCATTTTGTAACTCCAACTCTTGCCATTTTCGGCATTGTGATATGATATTCCCTCCGTATTGGGTTCTTGTCTTTCGTTTTTTGCTTTTTGTCCATTCATGCATTTCATATCATGTCATCATGTGCATATTTGCAAGTGTTGTCTTCCCATGATTCCAAGCATTTTCCCGTTGTCCGTTTTGCAATCCGCACTCCTATGTTCCCCGCCCCTTTTACGTTTTTTCCATGGCCGGTACTAAACTTTTCGGAATGGACCGATGTTTGTCAAGTGGCCTTTGGTATACCACCGTAGACCACCGGTCAAGTTTCGGTCATTTGGAGCCTCGTTTGGTACTCCAAATTAATGACTCCGAAAGGCCTTTTAAGTTGCAGCCCAACACCCTTCAAAAATTCCAATAACCCCTAAGTCACTTCCATGCCTCCGCCGCCGATCCCGATCGTGGTGGGTTTAAAACCGACCTCATTTGGGCTTCCTGGCTCCTTCTACCTATAAATATGCATCTCCCCTCCAAATTCCGGATCAGTTCCCCTAACCCTAGCCCCCCCTTCACGCGGCCCATCCCCGTGTTGGGGCGAGTAATTTCAAAAATTTCCGCCAAAGACCATGGTGATGGCATAGCCGAAGGAGGAATTTCGTCCACGCCCTCGAGGCCGTAAGCGGGCGTTATAACAATGCGGTTGATGTAGTCGGCGCCTTCACGATCCGACCGATCCAAAGAACGGCCCCATTTCGCCTCCCAATGGGAATCCCGGATCCGGTGGGGATAGTTCCCCCAAGGGTGATGCTCCACCGGCGGGCTTAAATTTAAGCCCCGCGGCGATATGACTTTCACCGGCAGGGCCCTTTAAGTTCCGATGATATGACCAAGTGGAATATGGTGGAGGGGCACCGCACCGGCTAAGGATCGTCCAGATCAACTTGTGTGTTCGGGTGCCCCCTTCCGTATATAAAGGTGCAAGGGGGGGGGCCAGCCCTTAGGGGCGGGAGGTCCTCTCCCAGGAGTAGGACCCCCCCTAGTTGGATTAGGATTGGGGGGGGAAGGGGCCGCCTTTCCTTGTCCCATTCGGACTAAGGGAGGCGCCGCCCTGGCCGGCCCTTCCTCTTCTCCCTATGGCACATCAAGGCCATTGACCCCGGGGGTTCCAAACCCTGTTTTAAAACCTGTTTTCATGGAACCCTTCCAAGTCCAAACATAGGCTTCCAAATATATCAATCTTTATGTTCGAATTTGAGACCCTCGTCATGTCCGTGATCACATCCGGGACTCCAACAACCTTGGTACATCAAAACTTATAAACTCATAATAAAGCCATCGAAAACGTTGGTTTGGGACCCACGGGTTCGAGAACTATGAATGACCTAGAACCATTCTGGTCAATAACCAATAAGGGAACCGGATGCCCATATTGGTTTTACATATTCTGGAAGATCTTTATCGGTCAAACCGAAATCAATCGTTGTTCCTTTGTCATCGGTAGTTATTTTAGAGATTGATCGCCGGTATCCAATACCTAGTTCAATCTCGGCAGGTAAATCTCTTTACTTCTAAATACATCATCTCACATCTAACTCATTAGTTGCAATGCTTGCAAGGCTTATGTGATTGTATTACCGAAAACGAATACCTTTCCCAATCCGGGTGACAAAACCTAATCTCAAATCGCCAACCCAACATGTACCTTTGGAGACACCTTAGTACTTTTATAATCACCCCATTCTTGGGCTTTTAGTACCAAAGTGTTCCTCCGGTCGGAGTTGCATAATCTCATAGTTACGGAACATGTATAGGTCATGAAGAAAGCAATAGCAATATACTAAACGATCAAGTGCTAAGCTAACGGAATGGGTCATGTCAATCACATCATTCTCCTAATGATGTGATCCCATTAATCAAATGACAACACATGTCTATGGTTAGGAAACATAACCATCTTTGATTAATGAGCTAGTCTAGTAGAGGCATACTAGTGACTATCTGTTTGTCTATTATTCACACATGTATTATGTTTCCCGTTAATACAATTCTAGCATGAATAATAAACATTTATCATGAATAAGGAAATAAAAATAACTTTATTATTGCCTCTAGGGCCATTTCCTTTCCCCACTTGCACTAAAGTCAATAATCTAGATTACCAAAGTGATTCTAACACCCATGGAGTCTTGGTGCTGATCATGTTTTGCTTTCGTGGAAGAGGTTTAGTCAAGGGTTCGCAACATTCAGATCCGTATGTATTTTGCAAATTCTATGTCTCCCACTTGGACTTGGTCCGAATGGAATTGAAGCGCCTTGATATGCTTGGTCCTCTTGTGAAATCTGGATTCCTTTGCCAAGGCAATTGCACCAAGATTGTCCGGAAGATCTTCATTGGTCCCGGGCACTAGGTATGACACCTAGATGGGAAATGAACTCTTTCATCGGACCTTCATTTGCCTTTCAAGCAGTATTACTCCGCTTCACATGTAGATCCCCACGGCCTTTGTTTAGAACTGCACCAACAACAGCTCCACCGTTTAATAAAAAACGATCCGGTTTGATTTAGAATCGTCGGATCGTTGTCAAAACTTCATCGGCGAAAACCATTTACCAGCTCTTTGGCACCTCCATATCTGAAAACATATCCTTAGTCCTTTTGGGTATTTGATGTTCTTGACCGATGTCCGGATCCACCTGGATTACTTTTGGTCCTTCTGCCAAACTTCGCTAACATCGCGGTCTGGTACACAGCATTGCATACATGATAGAGCCTATGGCTGAAGCATAGGAACATCTTTCATTTTTCTCTATCTTCTCTTGGGGTGGGCATTGAGTCGACTCAATCTTACACCTTTAATAGTAAGAAACCTTTTTTGCCGATCCATTTTGAACTTTTTCAAAACTTTATCAAGGTATTGCTTTGTGAAAGTCCAATTAATGTCTTGATCTATCTCTATAGATCTTGATGCCCAATATGTAAACTTCACCGAGGTCTTTCATTGAAAAACTTTTATTCAAGTATCCTTTTATGTTATCCAAAATTCTATATCATTTCCAATCAATAATATGTCTCCCATATAATATCAAATGCTCGAGCTCCCACTCACTTTCTTGTAAATACATGCTTCCAAAAGCAATAAAACCATATGCTTTGATCCACTATCAAAGGTTATTCCAACTCCAGAGGCTTGCAGACCATAAATTGATCGTTGAGCTTGCACACTTTGTTAGCACCCTTTGATCAACAAACCTTGGTTGCATCATATACAACTTTCTTCTAGAAATCCATTCAAGAATGCAGTTTTTACATCCATTTGCCAAATTTCATAATCATAAAATGCGGCAATTGCTAACATGATTGACAGACTTAAGCATCCCCGGGGTGAAAAGGTCTCATCGTAGTCAACCCCTTGAACTTTCAAACCTTTCGCAACAAGTCGAGCTTTGTGATTACATTACCATCGCCCTTCTTCTTCTTAAAGATCCATTTATTCTCAATGGCTTGCCGATCATCGGCAAGTCAACCAAATCCATACTTTGTTCTCATACATGGATCCCATCTGATTTCATGGCTTAGCCATTTTTGGAATTGGGCTCACCATCGCTTCCATAGTTTGTAGGTTGCCATGGTCAAGTAACATGACTTCCGAATAGGATTACCGACCACTGGGTGCGTTTTACTCGGTTGACCCAAAGTTCAAGAACTTGATCTAAGTTTCATGATCAACATCATTAGCCTCACTAATTGGTGTAGTTGTCACAAACCATTTTTGTGGTGAACTACCTTCCAATAAGGGAAGAACATTATCTCATCAAGTTCTACTTTCCTCCCACTCACTTTTTGAAGAAACTCCCTTTCTAGAAAGGATCCGATTTACAAGAAAATCTTGCCTTCAGATCTGTGATAGAAGGTGTACCAGTTCCTTTGGGTATCCTATGAAGACACATTTTCGATTTGGTTTGAGCTTATCGGTTGAAGTTTCCACATAAGCATCCAGCCCCAAACTTTAAAAACAAACTTTGGTTTCTTGCCAAACCACATTCATAAGGTGTCGCTCAAGGATTTTGATGGTGCCCTATTAATGAATGCGGCCGCTCTAAAGCATACCCCAAAACGAAGCGGTAAATCAGAAGAGACATCATAGATCGCACCATATCAAGTAAAACGAACCGCGTCGACACACCATTTCGTGGTGTTCCGTGGGGAGTTCAAACTATTCCACATTGTTTCAAATGAAACCAAACTCGAATCAAATATTCTCCTCCCATCAGATCAAAACTTTATTTTCTTTTACGATGATTTTCCACTTCACCGAAATTCTTTGAACTTTTCAAATGTTTCAGATTTGTGTTTCATTAAGTAGAATACCCATATCTGCTCAAATCATCCGTGAAGGTGAAAAATAACGATACCCGCTGCCTCAACATTCATTGGACCACAAACATCGGATGTATGATTTCCAACAAATCGTTGCTCGCCCATAGTTCCGGAGAACGGCGTTAGCATCTTGCCCATGAGGCACGGTTAAGTACCAAGTGATTCATAATCAAGGATTCCAAAAGTCCATCAAATGGAGTTTTTCATCTTTACACCGATATGACCCCGGCAGCCACAAATAGGTTGCATTATCATTATCAACTCGCATCTTTTGGTTTCAACACTATGAATATTTATTACCATCGAGATTCAATAAAATAGACCACTCTTCAAGGGTGCATGACCATAAAAGAATTATTCATATAAATAGAACAACCATTATTCTCTTTTAAATGAATAACCGCTGATCAAACAAGATCCGATATAATGTTCATGCTTAAGCGGCACCAAATAACAATTATTTAGGTCTAAAACTAATCATGGTAGATGTAGAGGTAGGTGCACCCGGATCACATCGACTTTGGAACCATTTCCCACGCAAATCGTCACCTCGCCCTTAGCCAATCTTCGCAATCCGAGTTCCTTTTAGTTGCAAATATTAGCAAGAACCGTATAAATATCCGGTACTATCGGTATTAGTAAGGTACACATCAATAACATGTATATCACATATACCTTTGATCACCT